>CAUYQV010075311.1:0-14574 GCA_963574575.1 Galagoides demidoff | reverse complement strand
CAGAGCCTCAAGCTGTCCCCCTGAGTAGAGTGCTGTGGCATCACAGCTCACAGCAACCTCAAACACCCGGGCTCAAGCGAGTCTCCTGCCTCAGCTTCCCAAGTAGCCACAGGCACCTGCCACAATGCCCAGCTATTTTTTCCGGTTGCAGCTGTCATTGTTATTTGGTGGGCCCAGGCTGGATTCAAACCCACCACCTTAGGTGTATGTGGCTGGCGCCTTAGCCACTTGAACCACAGGTGCCACGCCTTAATTAACAATCTTTAAAAATTTTTGTGGCACACCTAAGATTCTCCCACAGCACACCAGTGTTCCAATAGCACATCGGCTAAAAATCACTGCCCTAACACCTCCTATCAGGTCCCACCTCCAATACTGAGGACCAAATTTCAACATGAGACTTGGTGGGGTCGAACAAGCCATATCCAAACTCCAAACCACAGCAAGCAGCCCCAGGGCCCTAAGACCTTCTACTTAGGTTCGGCATTCAGGTCCTGGTCCACTTTCATGGGTTGTCTGTTTCAATGACAATTTAATTTTCAGAGATGTGGTGGTGCTATTTGGGTCCATTTGGTTTGTCTGCTGATTTGGGGGCTCCCCCAAAGCCAGTACTAGTAATTCCTACTAACACCACTTGATGCTAGCAGGTGTGATGGGGTGAAGGTGTTTTCCTAGGCCAGGCCACCTGGGATGTCAGTGAATTAATGGGTATCTGGGCGGCACCAATGATGAGCTTCTGGGGCTGGACGTTGTTTCTGGGTTTCCTTGTTGGTGCCACCCAGTGTCTCTAAGTGGGGGAAAGAGTCTCAGGTCCATGAAGACAAATGGTTGTCCTGGATTGTGATAGTGATGTCTCTCTTGTCTATGCTGTACAGACCTTGCTGTACAAATAGAGGAAAGAAGTCTTGGGCCCAATGGGGAAAGGGACTGTCACTTAATTTCAGCAGGGCTCCCTATTGTTTTTTTTTTTTTTATTTTTTTGCAGTTTTTGGCCGGGGCTGGGTTTGAACCTGCCACCTCTGGTATATGGGGCTGGCGCCCTACTCCTTTGAGCCACATGAGCCACCCGGGGCTTCCTATCAGTAGCCTTTGCTCATGTTCCTGGGCTCAGTTGGTGTGGTCAGCAGTACTTTCATGTGACCTGGGGAGGAATGAGACCACCTGGGTTTCCTTCTGTTGCTAAGTTGGGTTGCCATCTGCTGTTGGAGAGAGTAGGGGCCATAACATATTCTGTTTTTGTGTTTTTCCTTCAGTTCTAGTGCTCTGAGCAAGTCTGCCTTGCCTTTCTTCCTTTCCGGGTCCTTCTTGGGGTGCCTCATGTGTTATTTCCAGGGTCATACTTGCCAAAGATTCATGCTATTTTATTAGTCTTTAAAATATCCAGTTTTATTTAATTAGCTATATTGCATTTTTTGTTTTGTTTTATATCTTATTACTTTTTTGCTTTTATATTTATTATTTTTATTTCTATCTCTCTGTTTTTTTCCTCTATCTTCTACTATTGATAAATAATATTTCCTACCACATCACAAAACCTGCTAGCAAAATCAAATAAATGAAGCGATCTTAAGGCTTTGCTGAATAAATTATATGACCAATTTTAAATGTCTTAGATGAAACCTGTTTTTTAAGAAAGTGATTTGAGCCAGGAACGATGGCTCACATCTGTAATTCTAACACTTTGGGAGGTCAGGGGAGGAGGACTGCTTGAAGCCAGGAGTTTGAGACCTTGTCACTACAAAAATAGAAAAATTAGCCAGGCCTGGTGACATGCATCTGTAGCCCTAGGTATTTGGGAGGCTGAGGCAGGAGGATCACTTGAGTGTAGGAGTTTGAGGTTGCTGCGAGCTATGACGACACCACTACATTACTCTCACTGGAGCAACAGCTAGAAATGCCCTGTCTTAAAAATCAAACAAATAAACAAACAAAAAGAAAGAAACTGATTTGAGGTTAGTTTGACTATGTGCATGACTCTAAGATTTAAATATCTTCTAGCAAGGGCTGGGCATGGTGGCTATAATCTTAACATTCTGGGAGGCCAAGGTGGGTAGATGGCTTGAGCTCAGGAGTTCAAAACCAGCCTGAGTATGAGCAAGATCCCGTCTCTACAAAAGACTTAAATAAATAGAATAGAATAGAATAAAAATAAATATCTTCTAACAGCACTTTGAAGATGTTAGTCTTTTGTCATCTTATACGTAGGATGTTTGTCTGAATATGGACCAACTTTAGTGATTTGCTTTTAATGAATAGAAAATGATGCTGCCTAATTCATAAGGCCGAGTCATAAAAAGCATACAGCCTGTCTCTGAGGTCTCGTGGGATGACTTGCTCTTGGAATCCTGCCACCGAGTGATAAGGGAGCCAGTCCCACATGATGAGATCACATGTGGTTGTTTGGCTCATAGAGCCAAGCTGATGTCCCAGCCAAGAGCCAGCATAACAGCCAGGCCTGTACGGGAGCCTTTCGGGGACTTTAGCCCAGCCACCATCTGACAGAGACTGCAGGAGAGATCCTATGTGAAACCACCTACCTGAGCCCAGTCAACCCCCAGAAATCATGACTTGGGCCTCTCAGCTCTGCCACCAATTAGTTGTGTGACTTTGGCAGATAGTTTGATTTGTTGATAAAGTAGTGCCAATAATATACAAGAGGATTGTTCTGAGAAATAATTAAGATGATAATTCTCCTAGGTAGATACTATTTGGCTCATTGTACCTTTGAGAACATGTAATAGGAAAGGTCGAATAAATTGCTCAAAGTCAGTGAAATGTATAATAAGTGACATTATGTGAGTTTGAACTTAAATATGACTCCCAAACCTGTTCTCTTTATCCTTATTCATTTCATTGCTAAAAGCGATCACCATAGCAACCCATTAACCTACCTAATCTCACACGAAGACCTAGGGAAACAGTACCATCTTTTTGCTTGTCTCGGTTTAATTTAAGTCAGACTTGACAACAGGCTAAAGTTGTGATGCCATTTAAAGCAAACGAGAAAAAAAATGCACCATGATTTTAAACACCTGAGCCCACAAGCAGGTTAAGCAGATGCCTCCCTGCACCGGTGTGAGAGAGAACAGTGAGTTCTTTTTGGCTTCTGTCTCTCATAATGCTGTTTTTGGAAAATGATTTTTTACCAAAATAGCATGCCATGTATAAATCTTATTCAAATGCCAGGGTTGCTCTTGGAACAAGAATGAAGATAGATTGCGTATTTTCAGAGCAATATTGAGGGGAAAGGGAGGGGAGTGTAGTGAGGGTAGGGAGAGTCTTGATGCAAAAATATTTTCACACTCTCCAGATTCCCACGTAAATTTTCTTTGCACTGGTTGGTAGCACGCATCACCGCAGGTTAAAATAATGTCACAAAGCGAAAATGGTCAACAAGTGTAAAAATCATGTTTTCTGTGGACATGGGTCTCTGGAATCAACCATAATATGAATCTGAAAGATGATGTCAGGGTTCTACTTTGACACATAACAGAATAGTGAGTATTTGCTTTAGAAAGTGAAATTAAAATGACATGAGGGCTATGTTAACCAGTTTGATGGAAGTGTTTCGGATTTTGTGTGAAAACCCCACACTGTACCCTAGAAGTACATTAATGTACATAGTTACCATTCAATAAATGAAAAAAAAAATAAAGTGAAGTTTATTTCAAAGTCTCTGCTTTAACAATGGGCGGTTGCTGACACATGGATTTACCTACTCACCATCATCATCAGCAGCAACAGCATCTGAGGTTACTATTTCTTGATCACCTAATATACTTACTGTGTAATATAGTTACTATGCATCAGATAGCATTCTAAGTATTTTTCAGGTATTACCTCTCTTAATTCTCAGAACGACCCTATAATGCAAATACTTGTTCGTGCACATCTTACAGTTGAAGAAATTGAGGCAGAAGAATTAAACTCAGTTGCCAGGCAAGGAAATTTAGCATGTACAGAGGGACAAAATCTCATGCCCAGAGCCCAAGTTCTTAAATGTGCTGCTATTAATATTAGCATTATCAATATTAGTTACAGATAACAACTATTGGCATATGTGTCAAGTTTAATACAAAACACTTTTACCAAGACAGAGGGACAGAAGAGAGTGAAAAAGAAATAATTTTCCCAGTGTGTGAGTCAATGATACTTAATTCCTTGCCCTCTTTTCTTGTTTTTCCGGGTGAATGAATCCTTTGGGTTCCTTGTGCTACAACATTGAAACTCATGAGCTCACAGAAAGATAGAACTGGGAGTCATTCTTGGCTTTTTCTACCACTTCCCCAGTTTAACAGATGAGATGTGGATGTCCAATGGCATTATGAAAGCTGTGACCTCTGGAGTGTAATTATTCAAAATTATTTTCTTATTATAGAGACTTTGCCTCTGACTCCTAGCACAACCCTGACCAAGGTATCCGAATATCCAAACTCACTGGACCTTTGTTTTCTTTTCTTTCTTTCTTTCTTTTTTTTTTTTTTTTTGAAAGAATCCCACCCTGTGCCCCTGAGCAGAGTGCAATGGCCTCATAGCTCACTGCAACCTCAGACTAGGGCTGTGGGCATCCTGCTGCTTTAGCCTCCAGAAGCCACTGGGATTACAGGTGCTCACTGTGGTGCCTGGTTGGATTTTTCCATTTTTTTTTCATGAGTTGGGGTCTCACTCTTGCTCAGGTGAGTCTCTAACTCCTGAGCTCAAGTAATCCTCCCTCCTCAACCTCCCACAGTGCTGGGATTATAGGCATGAGCCACTGCGCCCAGCAGGCCTCTGTGTTCTTATCCATGTGATGAACTCATTGGTCTGTGAATGCCTAGTGGCCCACTTACTCTCAGATTTATGCCATTTCAATCCAAAGTTAAGATATAAAGCACTCATTTACACAAAGATTCAGTTTTTCTGTAACTCAATAAGATAAGTGCCTTTCAAAATATGGTCCAAGACCACTCAATAGGAGTCCTCCTTATAAATGGGAAAGGATCTGGGGATTAAACAGTATTGAATCACGTACTTCCTATTTGGTCCTTCTACCTTTATCAAGGTCTCACGTTGGAGGGGATGTGTGTCTAGCACTTATTCATTTCTTTGTTTATTTAATAAAATACCTTCCCAGACAACGTATCTAGCCAAAATTTAATAATAGTGCGTATAATGTTTTCCTTATATTTGCTTTTAGTTTGCTTCTGTTTGTCTTAAGTTAAAATGATTTTTTTTCTATTTGCAATTATTCTATAAAGACTGTTTAAACATTTATACAGAATGGACACAAACTTCATGTGCAATTTAATAGTTCAATATTTTAAATTGTACACGAACTTTATGTCCACCCCATATGTTAAATGAGAGAGTTGATGGAGAGTAAAAATGTTGAGTAAATAACAGCGTGGGAATGGATCAGCTATTTATTGCTATGTAACAAACCCCTCCCAAGTTAGTGGTTCAAAATCATACTGTTTATTTAGGTTACTATTCTATGGGTGAGCAATTTTGGCTGGACTTAGCTGGGTGGCTCTTCTGGTCCTAACTGGTTCTCTCATGCATTTTGGTCAGTTGAGACCACAGAGCGTTTGTTTGGAGGTATGTAGTAAAACACATAGAATTGCAAAGGAAACAAGTTATACTAAAATACAAGTATCAAAATATTATATTATAAAATTTGTGGTACTACAGTATATCAATCCCTTATTAACACATTAAATAATGAGACCTAGTGGCAAGTCAACTGATTGCCATAATGTTGAATGCAAGCAGTATTTCCAGATCTCTGCAGCAATGCAGTCATGTGGCATAAAAATATCTGTTATTTCCACTGGTGCCAAAGTCATGGATTCTAATAAGATAACTGCCATTTGTTGCCTAAATGTGTAAGAGGAATAAATGTTATATTTCATTTAGAAGATATAAAAAAAAAGATTTTTTTTTCCATATAAGTATAGGTCTCCTCTACAAAAGGGGGAAGTGTGCTCATAGGTCACAGCCACCTTCCTTGAATTTCTATTTTTCTTTAGAAAAGGAAAGGTGAGAGTGTCAAGAATCTGGAGATATATCAGTACTATCTCGATGCGTATTTGTTCCCTCAAATGCTTATTGGGTTTTATTGCTTGGAATGTGTTTTTATGTGCTGTGTATTGTTCAGTAGTGTTTAGTGTCAGAAAAATTTCCTTCTAACTCAATCTGAGGTTCTTGAGCCTTTCTTGATGTTATCAATTTCCTCAATATTTTCAAAGGATTCTCTGATACCTAAGATGAGTGCTCCACCATTCTAACGCCTTTACTTATTGTATGTCATTAGTTGGTGGCCTGAGGATGAAGGTTGTGAGGTGGGAGTGAGTGAGGGTAGGAGGTGAACAAATAAGGAGGAATGAAGAAGGATGAGGTGAGATCCTGGGTCCCCTGGGCTAGTGAAGAGGGTTTTTGCTCAGAAGGTGCTGGAGCGGCTGAGTGTTGGCACTGCTAATGCTTCTTCTTATTCCTCTGTGCTTCCTGGGAAGGTCAGAGCATTGTGAGAAAAGTCACAAAACTACCTGAGAAATAAACACAGCCTGAAATAAACTGATCCCCCAGTCCCAGGGACATTAAGTAGGTATTTATCGTGCTTTAAGTGGAGTGTAGAATCCACTTAGTTCAGAACATCTGACTACTATAGTATTAAGTGTTTGTAGTGCATGAAAATATTTCCATTTTAGCAGATTTGGGCAGTGAAAATATGAGAATTAAAAAAAGTCAAGACAACTACTCCAGTGAGGCATAGCTGAGTGACCTATATTGGCTACAAAGTTTTTTTTATCTCTTTATTAGAATTGTAAACAGAGCAATCCGCAGAAGAAAGAATGATGCTGTAAATACAGTGATCTATAGCTGAGCAAGTCAGCCATGAACATGGTTATTTTGGGGGCTGTTGAGAATGCAGAGGTTCCAATGGCTCTCACAGGGATTAAAAAAAATAGAACTAGCAATTTCTTTATGTAGCATTAAATGAGAGATGGTACCTGATTAATTCAGCGTCAAAACTAAATATTTATTTGTACCCAGTTGCTGGTGTTTTTCTCCTGTGTCATCCAATCCCCATGATTCATTCAAGGCATTATTTATTTGACTTGTTCATTTTTAGATTATGTGAGTAATAAATGTTTGTTGTAAAAAGCACAAACAGTATAGGTAAAAAGGAAAAATTCTTTCTCCTGTTCCCAGTCTCCTCCCTGCAGCTAATAGCCTTGAACAGCTTACCCTGCAGTCTTTCCTTCTAGATTTCTTTTTTTTTTTCAGATCTTAATTATGCCCATTTGCTAGTTTTTTGTTTTTTTAAACCAAATGACTATTTTGGTATGGGCAAATTTCTCTGTGTTAACATTCAATGTAAAAAAAAATTGGGAAGTCTGAATCCACTGAACAAAAACTAGATAAACTGGACTTCATCAAAATTTAAAACATTAAAAAATTTTTTTTTATTGTTTGGGATTCACTGAGGGTACAAAGAATTAGGTTACACTAATTGCATTTCTTAGATAAAATCCCTCTTGTAATTGTGTCCTGCCCCCAAGAAGTATGTCATATGCTGTGACCCCCATCCCCCTCTCTCCTCCCCTCTCCCCATTTCCTTATTCCCCTACCGCACCCCTGCGTTAACTTATCTACTGACTTCATATTAGAATAGAGTACATTGGATTCTTGATTCTCCATTCTTGTGATGCTTTAGTAAGAATAATGTGTTCCACCTCCATCCTGGTAATATAAAAGATGTAAAGTCTCCATATTTTTTAGTGGCTGAATAGTATTCCATGGTATACATATACCACAGTTTGTTAATCCATTCCTAGGTTGGTGGGCATTTAGGCTGTTTCCACATTTAGGTGATTGTAAATTGAGGTGTGATAAACAGTCTAGTGAAAATGTCCTTATAATAAAAGGATTTTTTTTTTCTTCTAGGTAGATGCCTAGTAATGGGATTGCAGGATCAAAGGGGAGGTCTAATTTGAATTCTTTGAGGATTTTCCATACTTCCTTCCCAAAAGGTTGTATTTGTTTGCAGTCCCACCAGCAGTGTAAAAGTGTTTCCTTCTCTCCACATCCATGTCAGCATCTGCAGCTTTGAGACTAACTTCTTATAGCCACTTGATCTTTGATAAACCAAACAAGAAAATACACTGGGCAAAAGAATTCCTATTCAATAAATGGTGCTGGGGGAAGTGGACAACCACGTGTAAAAGACTGAAACTGGACCCACACCGCTCACTATTTACACAAATTGATTCAAGATGGATAAAAGATTTAAATCTAAGGCATAAAACAATAAAAATCCTCAAAGAAAGGAAAACACTTGCAGATATCGACCTGGGGAAAGATTTTATGAAGACTTTCACAGCAATTGTAACAAAACAACAAAAGTAAACAAATGGGCAAACGGAACTTAAACTGAAAAGCTTCTATATAGCTAAGGAAATAACAACCAAAGTAAACAGACAACCTTCAGAATGGGAAAAGATATTTGCATATTATGAATTGGACAAAAACTTGATAACTAGGATCTATAGAGAACTCAAATTAATCAACAACAAAAAAGATCCAACAATCCCATATATCAGTGGGCAAGAGAGATGAATAGAACCTTCTCTAGAGAAGACAGACTAATGGCTAACAAACATGAAAAAATGCTCATTGTCCTTCTAGATTTCTAAATATGCACGTCTGCACAGGAGATATGCATCTGTAATCCAGATAGGATGCTTCTATACATGTTGTTCAGTAATGTTTTTATTTCACCTGAAACAACTGTCTTCTATCTCCTTTCTGTATTGAGGAAATCTATTATCTTTTTAGAACTGTACGGCATGAAATTCCATTGCAAGGCTATTTCTTCATTTATTTAACATTCTCCCCACCCAACAAATATTAATTGAGAGTTGTTACCCTCTAGAGGTGCTGTGGAGGCACACAACCCATTTAAAGAGCTGCATCTCCGTTCACGTAGTTTGAGGCTGAATATGAGTCAGATGCATTGTGTAACAGATAGCCTTCACATTTCAGCAGAAAATGCTAAGAATTCCCACTGTCACAGAATCTCAGAGCACACTGAATCAAAATAACCTAAAAAAGAAAGACACTGTACTAGAGTGTTTTCTCTGTAGAAAATTCCAACATATCAAAACAGAATGTTAAAGGGCAATGACTCATAGTATTGAGATCTTTTTTCTTAAGAAATGTCTGATTTTTTTAAGTACCCCTGTAGTACAGAAATCTTGACTTCTGTACCAACAGCTATTTGATATAGTTTAGGACACCTACCATGTAAAAGAAAGCTCGAATATTAGAAACTCCTGGAGGTTGGAGCTATGTCTCCATTTCCCAGAATATTTAAGTGGAAAAAGAGAATTCAATATATTTACGAGGAGTCTTCAAACCCTAGGTGTGCCGGGAGCTTGCAGCCTCACTTCAGATCATCACAAGCTCATGTGACTTCCAGACTCCTGTCTACTCCTGGCTTTCATTTGATGACAAATTCATGTAAATTGTCATAAGTGCTATGGCCACAATGAACATTGTACAGGAATTAACCTGACAGTGCTTTGCCTCAAGGCACATCTTGAACCTCTTACCTTCAACACAGGGCAGGCTCCCCTGTTGTCACTGAGCTAAGATACATAAAGACCTACCTGGCTTTCACAGGGCAAGGTGCATGGGAGTTAATGCCCAGGGTAGATCTTTGGTCATTGAGAGATGACAGCTAGTGGATAATTTTTCCTTCCTCATCCTTTGCCTCCTCTACTAGCAGACTGTCTTAAGATTCAGTAGCCTTTGTAGCCTCTCAGAGAAAGGTCCCATAAAGTGCCACAGTTAATTGGGGTATGGAGCGGGGGCCACCTCTGTGGTTCACTGTCTCCTACTTGCTCCGTCGTCTTCTCTGTCCTACATCTTCCCCTCCTTCTACTTTCCTGAGATTATATTACATAACATAGGAGCTGCACATAAGCTGTTGTCTCAGAATATGTTTTCTGCAGAACTCAGGCTAAGACCACAGAGGTTGCACGGGTAGTTTAAAGTGAATATTGTCTGCTCATCACCTGGTTTATAGCTACCATTTATTGAGCACCTGCTAAGTTAAGTGCTCAGTGATTTTGCTAAGTGCTTTACATATCATTGAGTAACCCCTCTCCTTACAAAGATGTTATTACAATTAACTAAATTTTTTATCCCAAAGAAAAGAAAACTGAGGCCCAGAGAGTACCTTGGTCAAGGTTGTATTCAATCACTTTCTAATTTCTTTCTTTGTCCTGGGAAGTTATTTAGATTGGTGGAGGAAAGAGAAGGTGGGAGGGGGTGCCTACCTCTATGTGATCATTCAACTCTAAGATCCTCGTTCCTCAGTCTCTCAGGTATGTGAATCAAGTACATAAAAATGGAATCACTGAATAAGAACAAAAGATTTTGGACTCAAGAGTTGGATGCATGAGGTCAAGTAGCAGAGGTGCTGCTTTAGAAAGCCACCGATGTCCAGTCAGGAAGACCCAACTCAGCCAATGTGTTATGTTGTTGTTCACGCATATGTAGAAATCTAGAAGGAAAGATTACACACTTACATGACTTTTTATGTTCTAGGCATAGCGTTGAGTTATTTAAACATAAATGTTCAAAAGAGTCTGTGAGTTGGATAATATTCACATTTTGTAAAGAAAATCAGAGAACTTCCTTCATTTCTGACATCTAGGAAATGGCAGAGATGGAATGGATTTTGTAATGGGCTGGACCGCATTCCTCCAAACTCCATAAGTTGAAGGCCTAATCCCCAGAATCTCAGAATGTGACTGAATTGGGGGGGGGGGTCTTTAAAGAAGTAACTAAATGAAGATGAAGTCATTAGTGTGGAACCTAATCTAATATGACTGGTGTCCATGTGGTTTAAGAAGAGATTAGGACACAGACACACAGAGGAAAGACCATTGAACAACACAGGGAGAGAACAGCCATCTGCAAGTCAGGCAGAGAAAAACCAACTTGGAGGAAACCAACCTTGCCAGTACCCTGACCTCAGGCTACCAACCTCCAGAACCGTGAGGAAACAAGTGTTTAAACCCCCCACCCTGTGATTTGTTATATCAATAGTAGTAAGTTGGTGCAAGTACGGACCCCACTCACAGCACAAAACATATATTAATTATATAGTGCTGCACAGGAGCTCACCATGTACTTAGTGTCTTAAAACAATATCTATTAATTATCTTGCAGTTTTTGTGAATCAGAAATTTGGGAATGATTTAGACCAGGCATCCTCAAACTACAACCTGCCTAGGACATTTATCCGGCCGGCCGGGTGTTTTTGCCAATGCTGCCTGTCCTGCTTAGCAGCCAACTCGTCCCAGGGCCTGCAGTCCAGCCCTCCAACAGTCTGAGGGACAGTGAACTGGCCCCCTGTTTAAAAAGTTTGAGGACCCCTGATTTAGACAGACAATTCTGCCTCATTATGTTTCAGGAGGGTGCAGTCAAGATGTCAGCCCAGGCTGCCGTAATCTGATAATCTGAAGGTTTGACTAAGCAGGAGATTCTGCTCCCATGAGGGCTCCCTCACTTGTCCACCATGCACACTCTTCCTAGGGCTGCCTTGACTGTCTCTAGCACTCAGTGGTTGGCTTCCCTCAAACCAAGTAATCTGAGCAATTGCAAAGCAGAAACCAAAATGTCTTTCACAATTGTTGGAAGTCACATCCTATCATTTCTGCAATTTCTTCCTAGTTATAAAAGTCAGCCCTCCCCAGCATGGAAGGGAACTGCCCCATGAAGAAGGGGAGGTAAGACTGAAGGTCCACCACCCGGTCTGCTCTAAATTAAAGCTACTCCTTTAGAATCTTAGGGGGACCCACTTAAATATAAAAAGATATACTCAGTGTATTAATCATTATATATTATTTAGGATTTCTGAACACACTCAGTGATGGTCGAAAGAGCAGTTTACCTAGTTTTCTAACACTGGTTTCTTTAATTTGTTTTATAAACTTTCTTCTTGAAAGTAGAAAGAAAACCTTACTAACCTTGGTCCAAATTAAGGGGCACCTAAGTAACTGAGGTTCCTAGGCGTGGCTTAATACAAATGTGTCAATTGCTCACTTTCCGCTTCAGATGCACACAGGCTTGGTAGCTGTTAAGATGACAGGCTGCAGAGCCAGACTGCTTTGGGCCAAATTCTGGTTTTGCTATGTATTAGATCTTAAAGCTTGGACCAGTTTTGAAACATTTTGGGGCCTTGATATTTCCATCTATAAAAAGGGATAATAATAACTTTGTGCTGAAGCAGTAAAGATTATGTAAGTTAGTACATAGAACCTATTTATCCAAAAGTGAAGTACTTACTTTTCTTGTATTTGCATTTTTCTCCCCTTCTTCTCCTTTCTCCCTCCCTTCCTTCCTTCAGCATAGATTAATTCACTTGTATTACTGAAGGCTAAAAGAGTTACTGTGAATTTAATAAAAGTCAAAGCCTGAAAACCCAAGTGTTCTTTCTGAGTCGGCCCTGGTTTTGCACTTGTCATGGTATTTGATTGTTCTGTGCTTACTTTTGCTCATTTACTATATGAATGTTATGGTAGGGCCTTGAGGGTGGGGGTTTGGGCTGTGTTTTACTTTATTCAGAAGAAATTCTTGTGCCGTTTATATGGAAAGAATTCCTATGCACACACATAAGCACTCTAAATCCCAGGTTATAGAAAAAAATAGGTTAAACGATGTCAATAGAACACATATTAATTCAGATACAGGTAAAGAACTAGCTTTTCTGGTGCTAGTCTTAGAATACTTCTAATGATATGCTTTCTGGGATTGCAATCTTCTTTTTTTTTTTTTTTTTTTTGAGACGGAGCCTCAAGCTATCCCCCTGGGTAGAGTGCCATGGCATCACAGCTCATATAGCAACCTCCAACTCCTGGGCTCAAGCGAGTCTCCTGCCTCCACCTCCCAAGTAGCTGGGACCACAGGCGCCCGCTACAATGCCCAGCCATTTTTTGGTTGCAGCCATCATTGTTGTTTGGCAGGCCCGGGCTAGGGATTCGAACCGGCCACCTTAGGTGTACGTGGCTGGCGCCTTAGCCCATTGAGCCACAGGCGCTGAGCCTGGGATTGCAATCTTCCATTGCTTCTGCAGCATACAGCCTCCCTAAACACTCTTTTAGTTCCAGACAACTCAGTTGTCTTCTTGTGTCACTACCAGTTATAAACTTTCTTCAGTCTCTCCAGAGAAAACAAAACCAAGTTGAAATGACCGTCCCCCATATTCCTAAGTAGGAGCTTTTCTTCCTTCAACCCTCACATATGACTGGTCTCGTGACCTCCCTGGAGCTGAACACATCATTCAACCCAGAGAACACAATCAACTGTCAGTATGGACTTCACATTGAAAAACATCATTATCATGACTATGAAGAGAGCTTTATGTTTTACTCTTTTTAGAGCACATTATATTGCAACACTGGCTGTTTATGCTTCAGGTTGCTAAGTGGATTTGGTGTTCACCATTTGCCTGTTTACACAGACTTCTCATATGATGGATGGGATTTTATTTCCATGTGGTGTTTTAGGGGAAGTGTTGACAGGTACTCAATTCCTTGAGTTCTCTCAGGCTTGACAATGTCTGCCTCCTGCCTTTGAACTTAAACACTGGTGGGTAGTATTCTTGGTTCAATTGACACATTTCCCTCAGAACTCTGTATCAATGCCATTATTTCCTGCAATGTAATAGACTTTGGAGAAATCTCAGAATGGTCTTATTCCTCACTTACAAGAAATTTTTTTTTTTCTGACTTGAAGTCTGAACAATATTTTTCTTAGCATGCTATTGAAAACCATAACCAAGCCAAGTCTTGGTGCTATTTTTTCTCTGTTGCTTTTTTTATATCCTAGTTAAGTTCTTTCATTATTCTAGATATAATTTCCTATATTTTATTTCTGAATAGTTTTTCTGTTCTGTATGTTGGGTCTTCTAATCCAGAGAAATCAATTATCCTAATACCCCCTATTATTTTTGTCATCCATAGTTGACATTTTCTCTTACCTTTATTAATCTCATTGTTTCTCCCTCTGCATTTGCTTACACTCCTTTTTATTTAGTGATAATTTTTCCACTGGTGGTATTTTGGTTCTCAAAAAAATTTTTTTTTAAACTCTGAAGGCTCCTTTTCTAATTCATTATCTTACCATAGTATCTTTAAGTTCGTGATTTATTGAATTCATAGTTTAAATGAATTGTTTAATAGACAAATATTCATAAAAAAATACCCCCTGGGTCCTTGTGTTATGTTTTCTTCCACACTGGGCTCTTCAGCTTCTTTAGCATGCATACAGCATTCTTCTATCCTCCTTTTCTCTCTCTCTTTCTTCCTTTCCATGTGGTTAGTATATTTGCCATTTCTTTGTATGCACAGCTCTATTCAGACCAACAATTTACTGTTTTGTT
Organism: Galagoides demidoff; assembly: GCA_963574575.1. Lineage (NCBI taxonomy): Eukaryota > Metazoa > Chordata > Mammalia > Primates > Galagidae > Galagoides > Galagoides demidoff. Next base: position 140 of record CAUYQV010075311.1, on the reverse strand, counting down.
TTTTTTTTTGAGATGGAGCCTCAAGCTATCCCTCTGGGTAGAGTGCCATGGCATCACAGCTCACAGCAACCTCCAACTCCTGGGCTCAAGTGAGTCTCCTGCCTCCGCCTCCCAAGTAGCTGGGACCACAGGCGCCCGCC
>CAUYQV010075309.1:0-19357 GCA_963574575.1 Galagoides demidoff | reverse complement strand
CCTGTGGTCCCAGCTACTTGGGAGGCTGAGGCAGGAGACTCGCTTGAGCCCAGGAGTTGGAGGTTGCTATGAGCTGTGATGCCATGGCACTCTACCCAGGGGGATAGCTTGAGGCTCTGTCTCAAAAAAAAAAAAAAGTTTGGTTATTGGCTGGCCAGGTTCAGTGGCTCATGCCAATAATCCTAACATTTCTAGGAGGCTGAGGTGGGAGCATCACTTGAGCTCAAGAGTTCAAGACCAACCTGAGCAAGAGTGAGACGCCATCTCTACAAAGAATAGAAAAATTAGCCAGGTGTTGTCCTGGGTACCTGTAGTCCTAACAATTCAAGAGACTGAGACAGAAGGATTGCTTGCTTGAACTCAGGAGTCTGAGGTTGCTGTGAGCTAGGCTGATGCTATGGCCCTCTAGCCTGAGTAACAGAGTGTGACTCTATCTTAAAAAAAGAAAAAAAACTTTTTATTCTTGGCTATACACAGTGGCTCACAACTTTAAATCCTAGTGCTTTGGGAAGCCAAGGTGGGAGGATCAATGAAGGCCATGAATTTGAGACCAGCCAGGGCAACATCAAGACTTCATTTCTACAAAAAATACATAAACAGGACTGGGCATGGTGGCTCACATCTGTAATCCTAGCACTTTGAGAGACTGAGGTGGGAGGATCATTTGACGCTAGGAGTTCGAGACAAGCCTGAAGAAGAACGAGACCCCCATCTCTACAAAAAACAGAAAAGTTAGCCTGCCCAGGGCTGTAGTCACAGCTCCTTGGGAGGCTGAGGCAGGAGGATAGCTTGAACCCAGTAGTTTGAGGTTGCTGTGAGCTATGACAACACTACCGTACTCTAGCCAGTCAACAGAATGAGACCTTGTCTCATTCATTTTTTTTGAGTGTTTCCATTTTTATATATTAATATTTACCTTAAGAACTAATACATTGGGAGGATGGGTGGAGGGAGGGTAAGTGGTGGGACCACACCTACGGTGCATCTTACAAGGGTACATGTGAAACTTACTAAATGTAGAACATAAATGTCTTAACACAATAACTAAGAAAATGCCATGAGGCTATGTTAACCAGTTTGATGAAAATATTTCAAATTGTATATAAAACCAGCACATTGTACCCCATGACTACATTAATGTATACAGTGATGATTTAATTTTAAAAAAGGAAAAATAAATAAATAAATAAAAACAACGACAACTGAAAAAAAAAGAACTAATATATTTTATATTGTATGAAGGTATATCTCTTATAAATTAATATACTCTTATATATTACAGGATGTGTTTAAAAATCTGACAGGAATACATGAGCAAAAAAGTTTGATATTCAGTGACTTAAATAACCCTTCAGGTATTCCCTAAGACTCAATTTCCCATTTCTTTTTTTTTTTTTGAGACGGAGCCTCAAGCTATCCCCCTGGGTAGAGTGCCATGGCTTCACAGCTCATAGCAACCTTCAACTCCTGGGCTCAAGCGAGTCTCCTGCCTCCGCCTCCCAAGTAGCTGGGACCACAGGTGCCCGCCTCAACGCCCGGCCATTTTTTGGTTGCAGCCATCATTGTTGTTTGGCTGGCCAGGGCTGGGGATTCAAACCCGCCACCTTAGGTGTATGTGGCTGGCGCCTTAGCCGATTGAGCCACAGGCACCGCCAATTTCCCATTTCTAACATGAGAGGACTAAATAGGTAAAGGTTAAGTATTCTTTTTTTTTTCTTTTTCTGAGACAGAGCCTCAAGCTGCCCCCCTGGGCAGAGTGCCGTGGCATCACAGCTCACAGCAACCTCCAACTCCTGGGCTCAAGCGAGTCTCCTGCCTCAGCCTCCCAAGTAGCTGGGACCATAGGCGCCCGCCACAACGCCTGGTTATTTGTTTGGGTTTTTTTGGTTGCAGCCATCATTGTTGTTTGGCAGGCCCGGCTGGATTCGAAGCCGCCACCTTAGGTGTATGTGGCTGGCGCCTTAGCCACTTGAGCCACAGGCGCCAAGCTAAGGTTAAGTTTTCTTGCAGCAAGACTAGGAGCTCCCACTTCACTTGGCTTGACTATGGAATTCATGTAATTGGACCAAAATAAAGTGGTGAAAAACAAGGGATAAACCATTTGGCTTTGGAATACTTCATTTCCATAGTATTCACGGAATATTACTCCCACTGGTTCTACAAACAATTAGTACCAGTTAGTCCCAGGAATTCTTTTATAGGCTGAACGTGGTTGGCTACAGCTGCCACCTCTGAGAAAAGGTCCAACACAGCCCTCATTTAATCAGACAGGAAGCTGTAATTACCCTTACACAACAGTCTTTGTTTGAACAAATTGTATTTCTAATGACTACCCAACCCTCTCAAATAAGAAACAAAGCTTGAGCTAACAACCAAAAATTAAGTTAAGCTTGTCACCCATGGGAAGCTGTTTTACTAAGTGAAAGTGACACAATATTTTGTAAATGGCATGTTTGAAAGTTTCGTTTTGTACTGGGATTTTTGACGCATTTACTGGGATTTTTGACGCATTTACCGTACAGCTCTTCTAATGTGATTCTTAATCTATGATGATCTCATACAAAACTTAAAATTGAGTCTTTCATTAGGAAAATAATTCTGTCTCAGCAAAGACTAGAAAAAAATTGTGTTGCTTTCATAAATGAGACTGTTTGGCTAATTTATTTATTTATTCATTTTCTGAAATGATCATTTTTGTGTGGACCCCCTTATAATGGTACATAAAGACGTCAACACAGAAAAAAAATAAATCTAGCCACAATACCCTTTCCAGATATCTACTTATATTTTCTTTATAATTCTAGAAATTCATTAGAAATATGTACACATTTATTTAGTTAATTCTCTTAGAGTTCTAGAAATTCTTTACAATGACAACTATTGATTTCTTAGTTTATCTATTTTAAAACGTTAAAAAATATACGCAATTCAAAAAAAGCTTTTAAGTCAAGATACTCAATCAAGTTCTCTTCCTGGATGATTAAAATTGAAACGTAAAATCCACAGATCAAACTGACATTTCCTTTGAACTAATTATTTCTACTTTATTTCTTCTGGAGGAAAACAGTGGACATCCTTCTTCACTGCAGGTTTTAACTGTTATTGTGCTTTAGAAGGATAAAAATGGACATGAACTAACGCCCTAAATGAGCTGTTTCAGAGGGTGTGGCCTGCTTTTCAGGGAGCTAGAAAAAGCTGTAACTAAAAGTAAAAGAATCCAGGAAACAGCGATGTTTTGCTTTTTCAGCACTATGACAAATAAACCATTTGACTTCATGTTAGCATTTCATTTCTCTCTTCCTTAGAGAGAAAGAGATACACACTTTCTACTCAGAAGACCCACTAAAACCTGTAAGAAAAGCAGACCAGGTGAGTACAACAATTACCAAAGAGTTAAAAAAAAATTAGCTTGGGGCTCTTCTGGCCACTTCAGCCCAAAGTAGCCTTTGCTCTTCCAAGTCATCTTCAAAACATATTTATTACCAGGTTTAAACTATTACCTTCAACTGGATGTCACCAATCTATAATTGCAATCTTGTCCTCCCACCCAAACCGGTATGCATCCCAAACAGCTCCTCTGCCCAGCCCCCAGCTGCATGCGGCGCCTCTAGCCTTTTCCTGCTTCTGTGTATCCACATCCTGGTTCCCTTGGCTTGAGCCCTTGAAGATATCCTCACCCATTCCCGTGGGTCCCCAACACACCAACCCCATGACACAGGGGAAAGAGAGCTCAAAAGAGCTTCTAGGAGAAGACTGGATTTGAATCCCACCTCTACTGTTAAACATCTGTTGACCTTGAACCAGTTGCTTGACCTTTCTAAACTTGTTTCATCATCTGTAAAACTGTATTAAGACCAGAACACAGGGGTCATTTTAAATGTCATAATGTATATGTGTTCAGTGGCTCTTATCCCTCTCTCTCTAGCTTCCTTCCTTCCACCTCTTTAACCCGTCCTTCCTTTTCCATTCCTAATACCTCTTCTTTTTTTTTTTTTTGAGACGGAGCCTCAAGCTATCCACCTGGGTAGAGTGCCATGGCATTACAGCTCATAGCAACCTCCAACTCCTGGGCTCAAGCGAGTCTCCTGCCTCCGCCTCCCAACTAGCTGGGACCACAGGCGCCTGCCACAATGCTCGACCATTTTTTGGTTACAGCCATCATCGTTGTTTGGCGGGCCTGGGCTGGGGATTCGAACCCGCCACCTTAGATGTACGTGGCTGGTGCCTTAGCCGATTGAGCCACAGGCGCGGAGCCCCTAATACCTCTTCAATAAACCTTCCTCTATCTTCATTTTTCTTCAGGCAAGAACCAGGTACACTTACAAACTTTGTACCCTCTCCTGAAGTTACAGCTTCCTCCAACCCTTAAAAAACCAGAAAATCCCAAGACCATTTGGTTTTTTTTTTTTTTTTTTTTTTTGGAGACAGAGCCTCAAGCTATCCCCCTGGGTAGAGTGCCATGGCATCACAGCTTATAGCAACCTCCAACTCCCGGGCTCAAGCGAGTCTCCTGTCTCAGCCTCCCAAGTAGGACTACAGGCGCCCACCACAACGCCCGGCCATTTTTTGGTTGCAGCCATCATTGTTGTTTGGCGGGCCCGGGCTGGGGATTCGAACCCGCCACCTTAGGTGCATGTGGCTGGCGCCTTAGCCACTTGAGCCACAGGCGCCAAGAGAGACCATTTGGTTTTTCTTTTTCTTTTTTTTTTTTTTGAGACAGAGTCTCACTATGTCACCCTTGGTATAGTGCTGTGGCCTCACAGCTCACAGCAACCTCAAACTCTTGGGCTCAAGCAATTCTCTTGCCTTAGCCTCCCAAGTAGCTGGGACTACAGGTGCCTGCCACAACACCGGGCTATTTTTTGTTGTTGCAGTTGTCATTGTTGTTTGGCAGGCTTGGGCAGGGTGCAAACCTGCCAGCCCCAGTATATGTGGCCAGTGCCCTAGCCACTGAGCTACAGGTGCTGAGCCTTTTGTTTTTTTGAGACTGAGTTTCCCTTTCACCCTCGGTAGAGTACTGTGGAATCATAGCTCACAGCAATCTCAAATTCTTGGGCTCAAGCAATTCTCTTGCCTCAGCCTCCCAAGTAGCTGGGACTACAGGCACCTGCCACAATGCCCAGCTATTTTCAGAGACAGGGTCTCGCTCTCGCTCAGGCTGGTTTGGAACCTGCAAGCTCAGGCAATCCACTAGCCTCAGCCTTCCAAAGGGCCATGTGGTCTTGTGGGGGAAAATAGTGAGACCAAAAGACAGGCTGGCTGGAGGGTACTAGGACCCGAGATCTGGAGTGAGACATGGAAACTACCAAAGAGAAAGGACAGCAGAGTCTTACGGCTACTTCAGGGAACAGAGGAAAGGGACCCAGCTTAGGTGGAACCCACCAGCTGGAGAGGCCCTCCTTTGTGATATTTCCCAGAGTTACCGTACCTCTGCTATGGAATAATTAATTAAAATCATTTAATTGAACTGAGGTGGTGGCACAGCCTGTAGTCCCAACTACATAGGAGGCTGAGGCAGTAAGATTGCTGGCAGCCAAGAGTTCAAGGGTGCAGTGGCACCCTGATCCTGCCTGTGAACAGCCACCGCACTCCAGCCTAAGCACAGAGTCTCACTTTGTTGCCCTCAGTAGACTGCCCTGGCATCATAGCTCACAGCAACCTCAAACTCTTGGGCTCAAGCAACCCTCTTGCCTCAGCATCCCTGAGTAGCTGGGACTACAGGTGCCTGCCACAATGCCCAGCTGTTTTTTTAGAGACAAGGTCTCACTCTGGCAGGTGTAAGCCACTGCACCTGGCAGATCTGGTCTCTTTAAAGAAAAGAAAAAAAGAACCATTTAATTGACTGCCTCTCCCAAATAACTTGCCTATATAATAATCCATGGATTTAGGCTGGGTGTGGTGGCTCACACCTGTAATCATAGGACTCTGGGAGGCTGAAGCAGGTGGATGGTTTGAGCTCAGGAGTTCGAGACCAGCCTGAGCAAGAGCAAGACCCCATCTCTACTAAAAATGTGAAGCGAGGCAAGTGATCTCTTGAACCCAAGAGTTTGAGGTTGGCCATGGCACTCTACCAAGGGCAACAAAGTGAGATTCTGTCTCAATACAAACAAAAAACATGGATTCTTCTCATTTCTAAGAAAACACTTTCAGTTCCTTATGTGAGGAAAAACTGCTCCTCTTACAGTTGGGAGAAATTGTGCTTCTGCTGGTTCTGCCAGAGCAGTGATTTTCAGCTGGTATGGCATGAGAGGGTCTTAGGTGTGCCAAGGACATGTTTAGGATCATTAGTTAAATTATTTTCAAAATTCAAAGTACAGTAAGTATATTCTATTTTTTACTCTTTTTTTAATCAACATAATTTAAGTGTGCCACAGAAATTTAACTATAGTTTCAAGTGTGCCCTGAGATAAAAAGGTTGGAAAACGCCGTGCTGGAGCCTGGTAAGATCTGGCCTTCCTCTTACCTGGGAGCACATGAGCCGGAGGCCCTGCAAAGCCCAGAATGTTGGCAGGAGCTGTTTTCAATCAAGTAGGGCTTGGCCATTCACTGGAAGTGGTGGCTGTCAGCTACCTCTCTGCTCTGAAAACTTGCGGGAAGGTACAGATTCTTCCTCACATCGTAACTGGAAACTTGGTAGGGACTACACCAGGTGTGAAGTGCTGAGAGTCAGCTGGACACACCCATAATCCCATGCTGCTCCCCCGACGCACCCCTCCCACTCTACAGCACAAACCGGGGGCCACTGCCAGGGCTTGAAGACCAGCTTCACCCCTAATGAGCTGTGTGACCTCAGAAGAGTCACTTAATGTCTCTTTGCCTCAGTTTCTTCATCTGAAAAGTGGGGCGAATAACAGCACCTGCCTCAGAGAATCGTTTTGAAAACTAAATCAGTTACTACACAAAAGCACTCAGCCCATGTAACATCCAACACTCAACACACACCGTGTAAAAGTGTGTCATTGTCTTCACGAACTAGCTGTGGCTTTGTTTCTTCCAGAAAAAGCTCTCTTTGGTTGAACCCTTAGACTGGGTCCTGTGTCCCTCTTCTGCCCTCTCACATACTTTGTTTTTTACTTTTATTTTTTTGGTTTTTTTGAGACAGAGTCTCACTATGTCACTCTTGGCAGAGTGCCGTAGTGTCACAGCTCACAGCAACCTCAAATTCTTGGGCTCAAGCAATTCTCTTGCCTCAGCCTCCCAAGTAGCTGAGACTACAGGCACCCACCACAATGCCCGGCTATTCAATTATTGTAGTTGTTTGTTTGTTTAGCAGGCTCGGGCTGGGTTCGAACCCACTAGCCCTGGTGCATGTGGTCTAACTGCTGAACTATGGGCGCCGAGCCCACGTACAGTCTGTTTAATCTATTAAAAAGAGAACCAGATGACAGAAGATTTTGTGTAAGTGTGTGCAGAGGATGCAGAATGGGTTGTCTGGGGCGTGGGAGACAGCATTAGAGGAAGGAAGGAGGCCGGGACAGAGCTGAGGGTGTTTGAGTTTCCTGTGGATCCAGGCCCACCTGCAACCCTCTCAGGTAGTCTCCTTGCTTGCTCGAGGCCCAGCTGTGTCTCTGGGGAGAACCCTGCTCAGCGATCATAGCACAGGAGCCAACTTGTCATGAAGGCCTCAGGGAACACTAGCAGTTGAGGGCTCTGTGGAGGAACTTCATCCTGCCACAAAGCTGTACTCTTGTTGAACCCAGGAGACACCGCCAAGTTTGCCAGAGAAGAATCTGACCATGGAAGATCGGGTCTCATTTTCCCTGGTTGTCAATGGGAGCTAGTGGATATGCCCTGAAGCTGTTGTATTAATAGAACAGGAAACGGCTTGGCGCCTGTGGCTCAATCGGCTAAGGCGCCAGCCACATGCACCTAAGGTGGCGGGTTTGAATCCCCAGCCCGGGCCCGCCAAACAACAATGATGGCTGCAACCAAAAAATGGCCAGGCGTTGTGGCGGGCGCCTGTGGTCCCAGCTACTTGGGAGGCGGAGGCAGGAGACTCGCTTGAGCCCAGGAGTTGGAGGTTGCCTTGAGCTGTGATGCCATGGCACTCTACCCAGGGGGATAGCTTGAGGCTCCGTCTCAAAAAAAAAAAAAAAAAAAACATGATAAAGGTGTTATAGACAACTATCTGCACATTATTTAAAATTTGATGTTTGGACTAATTCACAAGTCAAGAAAGTGCAAAGTTGCCTGTGCTCCTGTATTGCTCCTTCCTGCCTCCCCTGCAGCCAGGCAGCACCCATTCCTCCCACTGCAGGTGGGTCTGCGTTTTCTGAGTTTCGTGTTAGTGCCTCATGCAGGAGTGTGCTCCCTGCTTTCACTCCTGTAAGTGTCTGGAGATGTGAGCATGTTGTGATGCGTTTCTGCAGTTCCTCCTTTTCACTGCTGAGGGGAGATTCACGCACAGACCTGCCCCAGCTTGTCCATCCACCTGCTGATGGATGTTTGTGGTTTTCAGCTATTACAAATAAAGCTGTAATGAGCACTCACGTGCAGGTCCTAGAATGCATTTTAATTTCTTGTGAGTGGAGTGGCCAGTCTTACAGTGGGCACTTAATTTGACTTTTTATGAAAATGACACACTGTTTTCTGAAGTAGCTGCACTATTTTACATGCCCACTAGTGGGAGTGAGTTCCTCTGTTTCTCTACACTCATCAACATTTGGTGTCAGTCTTTTGATTTTATCTATTGTTTTAATTTTAAATTATTGTGGGTACATGATAGTTGTCTGTCTTTATAGGGCACACTGATGCTAGATATAGATGCACAGTGTGAATTAATCATATCCGGTTATTGGCAGGTCCATCCCCTCAGGCATCTGTCATCTCTTTGTGTTAGGTACATTCTAGTTCTTCTCTTTTAATTATTTAAAGTATACCTGAAGTTATTGCTGGTTATAGTCACTTTGCATGCTATCAAATCTAACTAGCTATAGATTTTTTTTATAGCCAGTCATTCCCACTTATCCTCCCTCCCCACTATTCTTCCCAGCCTTTGGTAACCGTCATTCTACTTTGTCTGCATGAGAGACAAATATTTAGCTCCACATGTCAGTGAGAACATGTGAGATTGGTATTTCTGTGCTCAGCTCATTTCACTCAGTAGTCTTTCAATTTTAGCCAGTCTGATGGGCGTGCATCATTATTTTGCATTTCCCTAGTAATGGACAATGTAGAGCATCTGTTCATATAGTTATTTGCCATCCAGACATCTTCTCTGGGGAATGTTCTAATCTTTTCCCTTTAAAAAAAAAAAAAAAGAGAGAGGAGCAGGTTTCACTCTGTTGCTCAGGGTGGAGTATAGTAGTATAATCACAGCTCACTAAAACCTTGAACTCCTAGGCTCAAGTGATCTTCCTGCCTTGGCCTCTGGAGTAGCTGGGACTATAGGTGTCACCACATTTGGCTAATTTGTTTATTTATTTATTTTTGTGGAGATGCTATGTTGGCCAGGCTGGTCTAGAACTCCTGGCCTGAAGTGATCTTCCCACCTTGGCCTCCCAGAGTGCTGGGATTATAGATGTGAATCAATTTGCCTGGCTTCCTTTTTTTTTTCTTTTAAGTGAATTGTTTCTTTTCTTCTTGTTGTGATAGTTTGTTATATTATTCCTAATCAGAGATAGGGATATGTATTTTTCTCTTACTCTATGTCTTGTCTGTTTATTTTCTTAATAGTGTCTTTTGAGGGACAGAATTCTTAATTTTCATGAAGTCCAGTTTATCTACTAGATCTTTTATAGATAGTGCTTTTGTTGTCATGTCTTTGCCTAAACCAAGGTCACAAGGGTTTCCTCCTTGAAGTTAGATAGTTTTACATTTAGAAATTATCCTTTTAGGTAGGTCTTGGCATGGTGGCTTACACCTGTAATCCTAGCACTCTGGAAGGCCGAAGTGGGTGGATTGCCTGAGCTCATAGGTTTGAGACCAGCCTGAGCCAGTGTGAGACCATGTCTCTAAAAGTAGACGGGCGTTGTGGTGCGTGCCTGTAGTCCCAGCTACTTGTGAGGCTGAGACAAGAGAATTGCTTAAGCCCAAGAGTTTGAAGTTGCTGTGAGCTGTGACACCATGGCACTCTACCAAGGGGGACAAAGTGAGACTCTGTCTAAAAAAAAAAAAAAAAAAAAACTAAAACAAAAAACCAAAGAAAACAAAGAAATTGGCTCGATGCTCGATGCCTGTAGCATAGTTGTTGTAGCACCAGCCACATACACTGAGGCTGGCGGGTTCGAGCCCCACCCAGGCCAGCTAAACAAGAATGACAACTGCAAAAGAAAATAGCCCGGTGTTTTGGCGGGCACCTGTAGTCTCAGCTACTTGGGAGGCTGAGGCAAGATAGTTGCTTAAGCCCAAGAGTTTGAGGTTGCTATGACCTGTAACAGCATGGCACTCTACTGAGGGTGACATAGTGAGACTGTCTCAAAAAATTATCCTTTTAATTTTTTTTTGTGTATAGTGGTAGCTATGGATCGTTGTTTGGGGATTTTTTTTTAAAAACACATTGTTGCAGAAAATTTGACTTTTCCTCCACTGAATTGTCTTTGCACCTCTGTTGAAAATCAGTTGTGCATATGTGGTTGGGTCTGTTGGTGGACTCTATCATTCTGCTGGTCTATTTCACTGGCCTGATAGCTGCACCCTTAACATGAGACTTGGAATTAGGCCTGGTGGTCCTCCACTCTACTTTTTCAAAATTGCTTTGGCCCTTCTAGGTTTCTGCATTCGCATATGAATTTGCTAACCACTTTGTCAGTTCCTACAAAAAAGCAGTTCCCTGCTTTCTTGGGGCAGGGGCAGAATCCACTGAATTTATAGGTCATTCTGGGAGAGAATTAATAATATTGTAAAATTTGAGTCTGACCCATGAATACAGCATATCTCTCCTTCTTTTTTAGGTCTTCATTAGTTTTCCTTATCAGTGTTTTGTAGTTATCAATATATAGGTCTTTTATACTTTATGTAAGATTTATATTTAGCTCTTTTATTTATTTATTTATTTATTTATTTATTTATTTATTTATGGAGGCAGAGTCTTACTTTGTCACCCTTGGTAGAATGCTGTTGCAGCTCCTAGCAACCTCAAACTCTTGGGCTTAAGCGATTCTCTTGCCTTAGCTTGCCAAGCAGCTGGGACTACAGGTGCCTGCCACAACACGAGGCTATTTTTAGAGATGAGGTCTCATGCTGGCTCAGGCTGGTCTCCATCCTGTGAGCTCAGGCAATTCACCCACTTTGGCCTCCCAGAGTGTTAGGATTACTACCCAGATCCTGCTTTGGTTGGGTGGGGGGAATAGGGTGCCCAGGGACCATAGGGTGGTGCTCAACAGGGGTGGGCACCTGTCAGCATATGCTGGGCCCCATATGCTGCAGGAAGTGCTGATGGCTGGTTGGATGGTCCTCTCTCCAGCAGTGGAGAACACAGGTGTGCTGCTGCCTGCCCTGTCTCCACGCTGGAGAGAGGCCCCCACAGTGCAGGGTTGGTGCAGCTGCCGATGTGCATAGCTGTTATGTTGTCCATGGCAGACAAGGACTCTGGCCAAGGTCACATAGAATGGAGCTTGGGGTGCAGTGGGGTGCAGGGACTCTCAGACAGCGACTCCCCCACAGGACCCAGGGCTTTCACCACATTGCCCTGAGGTGACCGTCACTCACAGGGTGCTTGGCTGTCATTTGTGGAGCCAGGTGTGGTCCTTGGGTAGAAGGGGCTGGGCCTTCATTGCTGACTGGGTCCCATGTACAGGTATGTGCAACACTACGGCCTGGGTGGTGCCTGTGATGACATAGAACATGTGCTAAAGAGCGTGGCTGTGAAGCTGCGAAAGACGCAGAAGGTGAAGGTGCTCACAGGCACAGGTGAGTGCAGGTATTCACGGGCACCTGGTGGGGCCCCTGCTGCCTCCAGAGAAGTCAAGGAGAGAAACGTGTTATGGCTGTTCTGGGAGTGAGTCTTAGGGGCAGGGTAACTATGAAAAGTTCTAGGGGGAAAGGAGCTCATGGCCCAGGCTTCAAGGGGTGAGACTGGCCCTGTCCCTGGGCAGTGTGAGGTGGACACTCCCCCATTGGGCCTGTGGAGGTCCCTGTTTGTGGGGCTTGAACTCTATTTTCTTTCTGAATGTACCGGGTTTCCTGGGCCACCTTGACGCCAGCCTTGGGATCTCTTAGGGTCCATTCCTCAGGCAGGCAGGGTCTGGGCCTCTCCTACCCCGAAGATCCCTTCCTCATCAGACCCTCCCGTCATCAGGTGATGTGAACATCATTCAGCCCAACTACCCCGCAGCAGCCCGGGACTTCCTCCAGACTTTCCGTAGGGGCCAGCTGGGCCCTGTGATGCTGGACCTTGATGTCTTGCAGGGCCACCCCCCTGCCAAGGCAGACTCTTGAGCTGGTGCTGGAGGTGAGGGCACCAGAGGCGTGTAGCCTTCAGACCTTCCCCAACCTGGATGTTTGAGGCTCAGGACAGCCCACCGTTTTCTAGAAGCTCCGTGCCAGCCATATGACTCAGGCCTTTCCTCCCAAAAGGGGTGCTGCACTCCTAGCCCCAGCTTGGCCTGGCTGGACTGCATCTTGGAACCCTGTCACATCCCTGAGCAGCCTGCATGTCTGGCCAGCAAGGACATTCCCACTCTGTGTCTCTTGAGGTTGGTGCTATTTCAGAAGGAGGTGTGGTTGTAGTCTCTAATTGTTAGTCTGAATCAGAAGGCTTGTCTTATTTGGTTTCATGCTGGGGCCCATGTGTTGAAGCCCCTCTCACCTGTGGAATGTGGGAAATGGGCAGGTTGGACCAACAACCTGCAGCCCTACAGCAAGGAAGCGCCTTGTTGCCAGCAGAGAATTTATTTCACAACACTGGGGGATGTGCTCACAGATAGGACAAGAGGTTCTGAATAGCAAAACCCAGAACTGGCCTCCCCTCAGTGCCCTGGCCGTCTGGTCCTAGGGGAGCTTGTGCTTGGAATTGCTGCACACAGGCTGGGGGTCTCCTGGTGTGGGCAGTGGATCCCCTAGGCCTCTGAGCACCTTCTAGCAGGAGAGTGGGACTCTGTTTCAGTGGGGTGCAGGGATGGTGTGGGGCCCTTGCTGGCCCCTCTGGATGTGCACCCTGCTCTCAGTAACTGAAATGACCCCCCAGCACCATCTGCTTCCTGCTGAAACCTGACTGCCTGGGCAGGATGTGCTCAGGTTCACAGCTGTGTCAAATGCTAACATGCTGAATAAACTGTCATTGAAGGGTGTGATGTGTCCGATGTCTAGGACCCACATAGGTTCCCTGTGTTGTGCTGTGTGAGGGCCTGGGTGGGCGTCTGGGAAGCTGAAGGGGCTCTGGTGAGTCTCCCTGTCCGTGGGTACACTCAAGACTCTTCTGCCTCCTTGACAAAAACAGCAGAACTCCTGCCTCTGAGGACGTGGGCAGGATTTGTCCTGGCTTGCTGGTCTTTGGTGGCATCAAACTTGGTCTGCAAGGGATAGAGGAATGTCTGGACTTGTGCCCAGAGGATGGTGGCAGTGTGGACCTTGAGAGGCTGCAAGGGAGCTGCCTCATGTAGCTCAGTACCCCAATGTTTAAAAGAAAGTGCTGGTCCAGTGTTCCCCCTGTAGCATCTAGACACACCCCTGGTGGAGCTGTCCATTGGCCTGCCAGATATAGTTGGGTCTGGCAGGCCCTGGGTGGTGTGGTCTCAATAGTGGTGTCCAGGGCTGAGTCTATAGGCTCAGAGTTCCCAGGTGGAGGCAGCCAAGGCTGCAGGGTTCTGGGACCCTGGAAAAACCCATCCTACCTGGGGATGGGTGATTAAAGAGCTAGAGAACATGGCAATGAGCGGAGATCCTGCAGCGCAGAGCTCAAAGAGGTGAACCAGGCTGCCAAGTATCAGAGCAGCAAAGGGTCAGTCTTAGGCACAGAGGCATAAAAGTCTTGTCAAGAATAGCCCAGCGCTTCCTGAAGCCATTCTGGGCGTCCGCCCTGTCTTTGAAATGTCCCTGTGGGGTGAGGGCTCAGCCTGCTCCTGCCTAGGTTTCCTGCTGTACTTGCTGGTGCTGGGACCCATTGCTGCAGTCACCCTTCTTCCAAGGACCTGCTGGTAGCCATGGTCAGTCCAGGGGTCTTAGCTGAACTCCTGGCCTCTGCCAAGCTGCCATTCACACTATGCTGTTGCTTAAGCCCCTCTGCTGGGCTTGTCCACTGGTTCTGAGGAAGGGGTGCTGCTGGGGGGGACCGGGCCTCTTCATGGTACTGGCAGTTGCCGTACCGGGATGTGGGTGAGAACTGTGTGGTCCCCATGTGAACCTGAAGTTCAAAAACAAAATGGAAAGCTCCAGAATGTGGGGTTTTTCTTCCCCCAAACATGTCCAAGACACATTTCAAGTGGCTGGAACAAAGATTCCCCAAGAGAGAGGGGCAGGGCCCCTGGCAGTGGGTCTCCATTGAGTCTGTCCAGAAGATGGGATGCAGCCTGGTTTGAGGGTGAATCCAGGAAGTGGCAAGCCTGCAGCCTCTGTGGGCAGGTGTGTTTGGGACCCCCAATGGGCCTTGCTGGGTTGGATAGTTTTCGTGCTTGGGGTGTGCCTGGGCTGTGAAGTCCACAGTCTGCTCTCTGGGAAGGAGGCTAGCACCGGACATCTGCACTAGCACCTGGGCGGATGTTCTCTGCCCTCCCTTGCCCGAAATCCTGAATTCCTTTCGTCCATTCCAGCTGCTTTCGTGGCAGAGTCGGCCCAGCCTAGGGTGGCCTCTATTGGCCCATGGGCAGTACCAGGGAAGCAGGAGTGGCCTGAGCCTAGTCTTGGCACCTCCTTTTGGGCAGCTCTGCAGAGTGGAAGGCAACTAGCCTGGCTGGTGCAGGAACTACTGGCTGCTTGTCCTGGCAGGGAGACTCTGACAACCTGGAGTCTGTGGGCACTGGTCCTGGTGGGTGGGAGTTTGGGAATGGGCTTGGGTGGGTTGGGGGGATAGTGGGTCCATGGGCAGGAGAGGCTGCAGCCCTCAACCCTGGCCAGAGACCGAGGCAGCCCCCTGGGCTCCAAGATCATGAGCAGTAGAGAGAAGGGGTGCCAGACATGGATGGCATCTCAGTGGGCCAGAAGACCAGCGGGTTGTGGGTTGGGGGCCATCTGGTCCCTGAGCCCAGCCAAGCCTAGGGACGCAGAAGCTCCAGGGCTCCCAAGGCACCGCCCAGCAGCAGGCAGAGATGCGGCCTTGGCGCTGTACCAGAAGTCCACGCCCGGTAGCTGTAAATGCTCCGACCGGTCCCGTTGCCGCCAGGCATCTGATCCTCCTCGTCCTCCAGGCCGTTCTCCCCAGGCCCCGCTGCCCTCCTCCAGCCCGCCCCCGCCGCGAGGCCTACTGCGGCTCCTGCCGCCGCCCCCGCGGCTGCCACACGCAGGGAGGAACCCGGGGCACTGTAGCGGGGCGCTGGCCTCACGCGCACCCTCGAGGCCCCACGCCCTCCCCGGGCGCTTCCCCGAGCCCCTCCCCGCCCGCCCTTGGCTGCGCCGCCGTCGCAGAGGAAGGCAGCCGCAAGCAGCAGAGCCCAGCACGTTGCCGCTGCCCAGTTCATCTTCGTGGGGGTAAAACCTGCAGGAAGAGGGGAGGAGACCTCAGCTTCTGTGAAGATCAGGGGCTCAGTGCCTGGGGATGGAGGGGGAGCGGTCAGGACCTGGAGATGGGGAGGGGGCGAGTGTGTGTACCCTCAGAGCTTGGATGGGGGAAGAGGAAGTCTCAGTGCTTGGGGATGAGGTCCCCCTCAGTGCCTGGAGATGGGACTCAGGACCTGGGGACTGGGGTGGTTGGGACCTCAGTGCCTGGAGGATGGAGGTGGGCTGTATGTGCTCAAGGCCTGGGGATGAGGGGCTCAGGACCTGGGGACTGGGCTGTGTGCCCTCAGTGCCCGGAGTGGGGGAAGGGAAGTCTCGGTGCTTGGGGACAGGGGCTCCCCTCAGCTCTGGGGTGGGGAGGGGGTAGGCTCAGAACCCGGAGACATTGCTCCATATCCTGGGCTTAGCACACAGGCCCTCTGGTTGGGCACCCCTCCCCCGCGTTAGGGATGGGGTGCTGTGTTTCAGGGTCTGCAGAGGGGATCGGCCGTGTGCCTGGGCCTGTCATCCCCGACCCCTCGGAATCTTGGTTCCAAGCCTTCCAGGGTAGAGACCCGGGCCAGAGCCGAGATTTGGGCCTCGCGGAGGACGGGTACCTGGTGACACTATGCGGGCTCTACCCGGCAGGCCTAGACCCTGTGGGTTGCTCTTGCAGCCCCTACCATGTACCATATACGCCTTCCCCACCACTCAGCCCAGCAGCCGGGCTGGCTCTGTATGCAGCGACCCAGACGGCCCCAATTCCCTTCTCCCGGCGCAACCCGTCCGGTCCGCTCCGCGCTGCACCTAGACCCCGGCCCGCGGGCGCTACCCCGACCTCCCGCCCGCGCGTGGATCCCGCCGCCCAGCCTTACCCTCTGTGGACCTCGGTGGGAACCGCGGCCCGGAGTAGCTGCTGCAGAGGGTACCCTCCGCCAAGTGCGAGCCGCGGCGGCGCGATTTTGCGCGAGGCCTCCGCCCTGGGCTTGGGGGCGGGCCGGCGCGGAGGCGCGTCCCCAGCGAGACCGGGAGGGAGGAGGTAAGAGAGGCCTGGTAAGGCGCCGTGCATTCGTCTCCCGGGCTCCCTTGCAGGCTGCATCCCATCCTCCCCATCCCTTCCCTCACTAACCCCTACCCCATTTCCCACTCCTGTGTCACCAGGGCCCACGTCTGTTCCTACGGTGCTGAACCCTAAAATCCCCTTCCTCTATACCTCCCCAAGCCCCCACCTCCCACCCTGTTCACTTTCCCCACGCCAGACCATTCCCCTCTTCACACACCCTCACCCCCACTCCGTGGTGAGTCCCAGCATCTACCTCTGGGCAATGGTGCTGTGGGGAGAAGACTCCTATCCAGGCCCCATGCTGTCATGAGTCCCACCCCCAACAGGCCCCCTTCCCAGGTCTGTGTCCTTCCTTGTAGTGGGGCGGGGCATGGGCCCCCTCTCCCCACTGTGATTTGGGCCCCTTATGGTGGGTGATTCTGTCGTCCTGGGAACACCCACTGTTCAGACCCTACCAGGTGGCCCTCCAGATGGCTATTCCACAACAAGGTCACTTGTAACTTGACTGTCCCAACCAAGGGCTTCCCAGGCTCTGCCTGAGTTGACTTGGGGCCTCTTGAAATGGGCTATCTTGCCCTCCAGGGTCTGCTCCTGCCTGGGGGCCCTCTTTCCCCTCCCACCTATGGACATTGGGTCTTGTCTCTACCCATCCACTTCGGGACACCAGGCTTATCAGCTTGGGGGGAGGGCAGGACCTCCTTACCCTTATCCAACCTTGTTGCCATGTGTGTGGGGTCTCTTGGCTTCCCCCAGATCCTTGTGGCCCCCAAAAGTTGCTCCATAGGCTCTTCTGGGCAGTCTCACTCCATCCTTTGGTTGTAAATACCACCTGGGTGGATGGCATCTTCCCGGCCAGCCCCCACTGCTATGTCCCAGGGGCACTGGTGGCTGAGCTTGCCCTTTGTTCCTGAAGTGTAAGGACTGCTTGGTGACTTCAGTTTTCCCACACAGGAGTGCTCAGCAAATACTTGATGAATACACATGTTTTTGTGTTCTAATGTTCTGGATAAGTCAGAAGGAAACATTTTGGGAATAAAAACATGCTTATCTTACTGCTAAGGAAAGAAAGCTTCTCTTTTCTGGATGAGACTGGACAACAATGTTTTTAGAATCCTGGCAAGCCAGGGCTGGGAGGAACTGGTATTTGGAAGTAACTGATGGCTAGTCTGGCTCTAGGGGCTGCCTGGCAGGTCTACCCAGCTTCCCCCTCTGATGAAATTACAGTAAAGGACTTAATGATAAGGACAGGGGAGACCTGGGGAGATAGGTGGAAGAGGGGGCACTCACCAGGCAGAGGAAGCCTGCTGGGCAGGGAGGGCAGTGGTTATTGGACATGGGGCAGCTGTGAAGGTGGCAGCTTGGGAAGTGGGCTAGAAAGGGGGTTGCCAGAGGCCTGCACACCCTGGGGGAGTCCCTCCTGGTTCCACACACAGAGCTGCCAGCTGTGAGCTGTTCACCCAAGAGGACTGGGGGTTCTCTTGGCAGCCCCCAGGGTTGGGGCTGGCTGTGGACAGAGGTAGCTTGTGCTTCTCAGCATGACACTATGCCCCAAGAACTATACCTCTCTTAGTTTTGGCTCAGGGGATCTGGCAATGACTCCTGCTCAAGACAGCTAAGCGGCATGTCCCAACCATGGGGCCATCAGGCCTGGGACTGCTGGGAAAGGCCACTATCCTCCCTGCTCAAGTTGGAGCCTTATATGGCTGAGAGCATAGGAGCTGGCCTTGGTAGTACTGTTTGATTCAGAGCCAGTAGTGCCAGAGCTGATGTCCTGGACATTTGGGTTTAGTGAGGAAATGTCCCTTTTCATGGAAGCCACCTTAACTGGTGCTGTCACCTGCAGTCAGAAGGCCCCCACCCCCTTAGCTCTAAAGCCAAAATATAGAGAGTCCAGGTACCTACCTATAGCTTCATTTTACAGTATGAATGACAAGCAAAATTTGTCAAACTTTCTGCAACACAAAAGAGAAAGACAAAAGTAAAGAAACAGAAAAAATAAAGATCAAGAAGTTTGAATGAATCAGAGGAAAACTTAAAAAACAAATATTAAAAAATGCTATAATGTTGGCACCAGGGACTGGTTTCATGGAGGACAGTTTTTCCACAGGAGAAAAGATGCTCTAATGCATAGGCTCAGAGAGACTGGGGGAGATCATTAAATTTATAAAATAAGGATAGGATTCTGTGAAAAAGGAATATTAAAGACTAAAAAGGAACTTTTAAGATAAAAATTATTGCAAAAAATCCCACAGACCCCTCCTTCCCAAGGATTGAATCGTTAAAGTTAAGGAAATTTCTTTGGCAAAAGAGAGCAAATACAAGAGAAAAGGGTAGAGACCCAGGGGCCTGTTTTGGGCCCTGACATTTGAGTTGCTCCAAGGGTGAGAACAGAGACAAAGCAGGGAAAGACAGGGGCTCTTTGACTGGTTTCCTGGCTCTGAAGTCTGTCTTGAGGTATCCAGAATGTGTCTAGGATATATATGAGGGAAGCATAAGAAACACTTGAGCTGGCTCGGTGCCTGTGGCTCAATTGGCTAAGGCGCCAGCCACGTACACCTAAGGTGGCGGGTTCAAATCCCCAGCCCGGGCCCGCCAAAACAACAATGATGGCTGCAACCAAAAAATGGCCAGGCGTTGTGGCGGGTGCCTGTGGTCCCAGCTACTTGGGAGGCAGAGGCAGGAGACTCGCTTGAGCCCAGGAGTTGGAGGTTGCTATGAGCTGTGATG
>CAUYQV010075305.1:0-52422 GCA_963574575.1 Galagoides demidoff | reverse complement strand
GAGCCTCAAGCTATCCCCCTGGGTAGAGTGCCATGGCATCACAGCTCATAGCAACCTCCAACTCCTGGGTTCAAGCAAGTCTCCTGCCTCCGCCTCCCAAATAGCTGGGACCACAGGCGCCTGCCACAACGCCCGGCCATTTTTTGGTTGCAGCCATCTTGTTGTTTGGCGGGCCGGGCTGGGGATTCGAACCCTCCACCTTAGGTGTAGGTGGCTGGCGCCTTAGCCGATTAAGCCACAGGTGCCGAGCCTGGCTCAGAGTTCTTTAAGCTGCATTATACCAAAGAGAAATGAGTGCTGTTGTCCTGCGGTCATTTGCAACTTCCCTTCCCCGAGCAGAGATGTGTTTCACTAAGCGTTCTGTTTAAGGGTGAAAAATGCTTCAGCTCCTGACTTGATCTTTGTGAAGGGATTACCCATGCTAGGGTAGGACTTGTCTACAGATCCTTCAGGGAGGAAGAGTTGCAAAGGTGTTTACAGGGTGGTGTTGGGGGAGGAGGGAGGGAAGGGATCCTTTATCTAGGTGGGAAAAACAGACGTTTTAGCGCAGTGGTTCTCAACCTTCCTAATGCCACATCCCTTTAATACAGTTAAGAATCACTGTTTTAGAGGATCCTGAACTGCTCAGAACTTTGTCCTAGAGGCAGCATGTGGATGTGGTGTTGGTGGGCACTTTTAGGAGAAATTTCCTTCTCCAGGCCCTGTCTCTGAGCCAGCAGCAGCCCAACTGGACCTTGCTCTCTCTGCTTGGTCCACAGGAAAATATTCCTTGAAATATTTAGAGAGTGACTTTCCTATTCCAAAAACCCATCTCTCTGTCCTAACTCACCAAACCAGCAGTTTACACCAGCTTTCAAAACTGTGCTTTTTTTCCCCCCATGATAATGTTCCTCTGTCTCTAGAGGGACAAAAAGACCAATCAGTCCCTTTATGATTCTGATGTTCTTTTTTTTCTTTTCTTTCTTTTTTTTTTTTGAGACAGAGCCTCAAGCTTTCCCCCTAGGTAGAGTGCTATGGCATCACAGTTCACAGCAACCTCCAACTCCTGGGCTCAAAGGATTCTCCTGCCTCAGCCTCCCAAGTAGCTGGGACCACAGGTGCCCGCCACAACGCCCGGCTATTTTTTGTTTGCAGCCATCATTGTTGTCTAGCGGGCCTGGGCTGGATTCAAACCCACTACCTTTAGGTGTATGTGGCTGGCGCCTTAGCCACTTGAGCCATAGGCACCAAGTCAGATTCTGATGTTCTTATGAGGGTGTGTGAGTCCATGGAGAGAATCCATGGATCTGCAAACTTGGATGGGGGTAAAAGGAGATCACACCTTTGTTGTCACTGAACTTGCAGAGAAATTAGTATTTCCTTCCCTATGAGCAGAGACCACAAACCACAGAGGGGTTAGCAGTGACTGAAACTCAGGTGTCAGTAGACATCACAGGTATTTGTATGTTACATTATTTGTATGACTGACATCCTAAAATAGTGTTTTGTTCATCTCAACTTCAAAAGTAAATTATTAGGACCGCCGCTGGGTTTTGTTTAAAGTAATGCATTCAATAAGAGCATATGTGCTATGCTATGCTCAGAGGCAGGTTTCTTTATCGTGTCGATAGTGCTTTTATTTAAAATTGTAATCCTGTGCCTTTTATAATGATGACTTTGAGGCAGTATCCATAGGCATCACCAAACTGCCAACTGCCTTTCTCTGGTACAGAAAAGTGGTGAGGCCCTCTCTGGGTCGGGGAGAGACTGCGGACCCAAGACTTCAGCCAGGATTCTGAGACTGAGAGCAGCAGGTCCTCAAAACTGAAATTTGAACTCTGGATCCGTAATGGTATTAAATATTCTAGGAACACACATTGCCTTGTGCTCCCTCAAAATGTCAGAGGGGGATGAGTAAGAAAGACGAACCTAGAGGACAAACATGATCCCCCTTTCAATTCTTTCTCCAGCCCAGACTCAGTATGATACCAATCTGTATTTAATGCCTTTCTAAAAGTTGCTCACCTGAGTATATAGGACTACAGGTGCCCACTGCAAGACGTGGCAATTTTTTTTTTTTTTTTTGAGACGGAGCCTCAAGCTGTCCCCCTGGGTAGAGTGCCATGGCAATCACAGCTCATAGCAACCTCCAACTCCTGGGCTCAAGCGAGTCTCCTGCCTCCTCCTCCCAAGTAGCTGGGACCACAGGCCCCCGCCACAACGCCCAGCCATTTTTTTGTTTGGTTGCAGCCATCGTTGTTTGGCGGGCTGGGCTGGGGATTTGAACCCACCACCTTAGGTGTACGTGGCTGGTGCCTTAGCCGATTGAGCCACAGGCACCAAGCCAAGACCTGGAAATTTTTTAGAGATGGGGTCTCGTTCTGGCTCAGGCTAGCCTTGAAACTGTGAGCTCAGGCAATACAGCTGGCTCAGTGTACCAGAGTGCTAGGATTACAGGCGTGAGCCATCTCTTACCTCAACCTCCCCAGTAGCTGGGGCAACCAGCACCCACCATGACACCCAGCTAGTTTTCCTATTTTTAGTAGAGACGGGGTCTTGCTCTTGCTCTTGCTCAAGCGATCCACCCTCCTCGGCCTCCCAGAGTACCAGGATTCCAGGTGGGAGCCATGGAGCCCGCCTGGCCTGGTGCTTATTGTTTTGATATCTTCCTTCTACTTCTGAGAAGCCAGATGAGTTCCATGTACAGCACCTACATCAGTTTTCTTTTCCGGTAAATTCGGTGTTTTGAAAAAGTGAGCCAATTATTAAAGTATATTTTAAGGACATAAAATGTCAACATAGTCTAAATCACAGTGCCCCCCACCCCACAGCCCATTTTACCATAAGGGGATGCAGACCAGATACTTGCCCAGTGTGTTCATTCCTCTCACTGTGGCTTTTCTGGCAGCCAGTGTGGCCTCTAATCTGCTCCCTCTCAGCCCTCCTAGACCTTTGCAGGGCCTGAGGTAGAAAGTCAGGGACTCAAAGTTCCCAGCGTGGGTGTCAAACATCTCTTCTGAGTGCCCTGGCTCCAGGGTCCCCAGTCCTGAAGGACCCAGCTGAGTGGGGCTTTCATCAGCCTCTGCAAGGTGGCAACACGTTTCAGGGCAGGGTGCCTGCCGCCTGCAGGCCCCTGCTTTGGCAGACCAGGCAGAGTGCTGGGAGGAGAAGCAAGATTCCAGACGCATCTGGATGTTATCAGTCACTCAACTGTCTGGCCAGTGGGGTGGAGTGGGGCCAGTGGCAGGGGGCAGAAACTGGCTGGAGGGCAGAGTAAGGAATCCCATACAGGATTCAGAGACCAGACCCAGCTCCTGGGGGGAGCAGAGAGTAGGCAGTGGTGATCAGCTGGCTGCAAACTCTGCACCCTGCCCGGTCCTCCATGGGTGGCTCCAAAAGGCAATGATGACATTTGTCAGAGGAAATGGGGAGGGAGCACTGGTGGGCAGAGAGGGAGAGAAGCAGCCAGACTACCCCCCTGGACAGCCCCTGAGGACTGCAGCAGGGAAGGCGGGGGTGGGCAAAGCCACTTGCCCTCTGGTCCACTTGAAGATTCCTGCTTCAAAACTAACCCTGATGGCTTCCAGACAAGTCGGCACCAAGGGTCATTTCTGGAGGCTGTAAGTGTTGCCGATAGTGGCTGTAGGGACAGGTGTAAATCTGTCCATGAATTCCTCCTTGCACCCCCTCCCAGCTTTCTGCACCTGAAGCAGGTTCCATTTATTACTGCAGCCAGGGCGGGCACACACACACACACACACACACACACACACACACAAATGTACATGCTCACAGTTAACATTTGAAGTGCCCTGTAGGCATTTCTTCTTTTCTTCTTTTTTTTTTTTTTCTGTTTTTAGTGTTCCTTTAAAGCAAACTCTATCAGCTATTTGTTAAAGCAAAGCAAACATCCCAGAGGAAGGAAGGAAGGGAGGGAGGAAGGAAGGAATGGAGGGAGGAAGGAAGGAAGGAAGGAAGGGAAGAAGGAAGGAAGGGAGGAAAGAGGGAGGGAGGGAGAGAAGGAAGGAGAAAAGAAATCCTTTTATTTGCTATCATTAAAATGTCCCTTTTCAAATACCTTTCTTGGCAGACTGGGAGATAAGGGTGGAGGCAGAGTAAGAGGGGAGAGGAGCTGGGTTTATGTAAACTAGTTGGAGAGATGAGCTGGGTGAGGGGACTTCACCTTAACCAGGCTTCCCTCTGACCTGCTCATTTTCCACCAGACCCCTCTTGAACAAAGTTCAGTTTTCCCAGCAGAGGGGCATCACCTCCAGATCCCTACCCCCTTTCTCTTTATAACAGGGACACCTAGGGAATTTGCACCCCCTCTTCCTTTGGCTGAATACACTCTGGGAATTTGGGGGACCCTAGGAGACTTCTAACTAGGCCCTGCCTTCCAGACCCTCCAAATGGGTTTGAGCTGTGGAGAGAGGATTCTATGCAAAGCCAATAGCAAAGAGAGAAATGCAGTGTCCTTTCCCCCAAATCTCAGCCACACACTCTTCCCCGCCCTTTACCCCAGGAGGCCTTGGGGGAGGGCCTGGAAACCTCTAATGAATGATAATGTATCTCTTGCAAATTGCTGATATCTGGCGTTTTATATGGGTTTGAAAACCATATTCCCCCAGGATTGGAGGTTTTTCAGGAACTGGTTGGTTTGAGGAGCTCATGATTTAATGGAGATACTTATTCGGTGCTACATAATCTTATAGTATGGTAAATTGTACTTCAGGAGGGTGGGGGCTCACTGGATATCTGTTATTCATCCCTGAAGGATAGCACATTCCTTTTCCGGACCACTTCTATCCCTGCATTCTCTGCCTCAGTTGCTTACCCTTTCCTCTGTCTCTCATGTCTAGTGCATCTCACCAGCTCTCTCTTCTCTTCTCCCCTTCTCTCTCCTCTCCCCTTCTTTCCACTCTCTCTCCTCTTCCTCCTCCTGCCTCTCTCTCTCCAGCTCTCTCTCTTCCCCTCTCTCTCCCTCTCCCCACCCCCCATCCTTCTCCATCTCTGCTCCCTTCCATGCCTCTCCAGTCTCTCTGGGCGCTGGTCTCTCTCCGTCTCTCACTGCCTGCCTCTATCCCTCCTTTGTCCTCTTCTTCCTCCCTTCTCCCAGGTGCTCACTCCTCTCACTCTTCCTCCTCCACTCCATTATCATCATCTTTTCCCATCTTTCTCATCTCTCTCCTTCCTGACACACCTTCTTTACCCTTTTCCAAGAGGAAATGGGGCCACAGCTTTTGCTCCTGTGGATCTGCCTATTCTCCAGAGCACTGGGCAGGGGCAGCCACAGTCTGGTCCTGACCATTGGGGTGGCAGCTATATGTAGCTGCCCTGAGAGCTAGAACTCTCCAGGAACAAGCCCTCCCCTCTGGGCCTGGTCATAGACAGCCCCCCCCTTATGTCACTGGGGGGAAGAGGGTCTTCAGGGCTACCCCAAGCACCAACTAATGTTCCTTTATTCTGCACACATTCTTTTTCTTCATCTTAGGAGATAGAGAAGACCTGGGGCAGAGTGGGGAGAGTGGGAAAGTCTTGGATTGGATTCAGACTCAGGACATGTAGTCTCTGAGCCTGGACATTAAGAGCAGGTGCAAGGGGAGGGGAGATCTTTGTTGCCAAGACTCCTCATAGCTTTGAGATGCTGGGATTAGGAAAGGGGCCCACAGAGGCTGAGCCTTGAGCGGAAGTCTTAAGGAAGGATCTCACCTTAGTATCAACTTGGGACACTTACTATCAACTTGGGACTCATTTAGTATCAACAGGACTTCAGGCTGAGATGGAAATAGAACTGGGTGAGAGAGTAATGAAAATAATGATAGAGGGCTTAATATATGACTCGACATAGGCAATCTTCTGAAAGTGTGTTTGTGCATTGTGTAATATTACATATAGAAATTATCTGTGCTTCACTTTCTGTATATAGTAGAACCTCTATAGTTGATCACCTCTCTACATTTACCACCTCCTTAAGTTGACCTAATTTTAAAAAAATTTTTTTTAGAGACAGAGTTTCACTTTATCACCCTTGGTAGAGTGCTGTGGCATCATAGCTCACAGTAATCTCCAACTCCTGGGCTTAGGCGATTCTTTTGCCTCAGCCTCCTGATTAGCTGGTTCTACAGTCACCCACCACAACACCAGGCTAAAGTTGACCTAATTTTTATAGACTGGACATGCACCATGTACGTATCAGTACAGTAGGCCTAGTTCCTTATGTTGACCAGTTTGCTATAGTCCCTTGGGTGGCCAACTTAGAGATGTTTCACTGTATATGAATATATATGTGTGCACATACACACACACACACATACATAGGAAGCACAGAGAGTTCAGTGGGTCCAAACCAAACAGCTAATGATTAAAGAACACTCACTATGTGCCACGGGTGGGACTGAGAGGTGTACACCCATGAGGTCCTCTCGATGACCTTCTGGGGGAGGGTCTAGTGGCTCCATTTTTCAAAGGGAGCAACTGAGGTTTAGTGAAGTCAGTGGACTCAGACAAAGGTCCAGGCTCTAACATGCCATCTCCTAAGTTGCAAATGCTCAGGAGGCGGTGTGCCAACACTTTGCTGGAATCCATGGAGCAGGACAGCAAATGGTCCCAATGCTAGCAGCTTTCACAATGGGCCAGGTAGGAACACAAGGAACCAGCCCCGCCCACACCTAGCTGGCAAGGACCTGACATGTCCTCACCTACATATGCAGCCAGGAACACCTGCTGCCAACTGAGTTCCCCATTTAGGGGACACTGAGGTCATGGAAGTATGTAGGCTCCATTTCCATTGTGGCATTCCCAGGGATTCATCTCCTCTTCTGCCCAAGCAGGTGAAAAGTCTCAGGAGGAGGTGAACTGGCAAGTCACTCTACAAATGAAACCCACTAACTAAGGTCCTCCTACTAACCACATCCATTTCCTGTCCCTCCTTCCCAGCCACTTCTTACATCGTGTGTCTGATCGGAAAGGAGTGGGAAACTGAGGCCCAAAGCAGTTGACTTTAATCACGTCTGGGAAGCTCGCCAGACAGGCTCTTCCATGTGCCAAGCAGGGTTGTGGCCAGCGGAAACCACAGTTCCCAGCCTCCTGTGAACCATGAGAAGCAAAGCCAAGCATGGCACGCAGGCACTTCAGGGAGCGAATCCGAAATCAGTCAAGCCATCAAAAGAAGGGGAAAAAATCCTGCTGTTATGAGCTGCTCTTTAGAGCTCAGGCATCCTCCGGAATCATCCACTGGAAGCTCTTCTTGGACCTCATGGGTGAGGCTTCGGGAGAGGCTGTGGGTTTGGAGGCAGGGAGGGCATGGAATCTGGTCTTCCTGCAGCAGCTCGGGTCCTGTGGACCACAAATAGATGTCCAAAGATGTCTACACAGCTCCAAATCCCAAGATGTGGGGCCAACTATGTGGATAATGGGAAGAAAGAGGGGAAGAGGGGTACTGACTTCAGCTTTTGAGTCTGAATTTCTTGTGCTTTCAGAGAAAAAGAAACAGAAAGGAAGGTAGTGAGACGGAATGAAACCAAAGCAGAGACAGAAAGATGAGAGCAAAATAAGAGACCCAGAGAGATTCTGGCCTTAGCACCATGCTGAAGGAGACCAGGCTATTCCAGCGACCTTCTTCTGTCTATAAACATTGGGTGGCAGGCCAGCCGGGCACATAATCTCCGAAGGTCCTCTGGGGCCAAGGGGCTGGCACCAGATCCTTGAGTAGAGAAGGGAACCTCCTTCTTGGCTCCCCTTTGCTGTGTGACTTCAGAAAAATGGTCCAGGTTCTCTGATCCCTGAGTTCCAAACCTGAAGGAAAGGAAGAACAGCCAGCATGTGGAGCAAAAAAGACCTTGAAATAAGTGGGTTTATGACTTTTACCTTTCCTCCCCTTTCCCCAACAAGAGCTACTTTTGATGGAAAACATCCAGCTTTTAGCTGCTTTGGTTGACACGGAGCAACTGAAGGAGGTGCTTAAGGAGAAACGTAAGGATGGGAACACAGTAAGTGCCCAATAATTGCTCATGTGTTGCAGTTCTGCCTTAACTCTAAGTCTTCATGACGTGAGGTCATCAAGCCCTTTCAAAGTCCTGCATTGTTTCAGGGGGTTCTCCTAACTTCCTCCCAGGGACCCAAGGTGAAGGGTCAAACCCACCAACACACAGCAGGCCTCTGGGCTCCAACGCCAGGGCTCGTGTTCATTCTGTCTAAGTCAAGGATACCCGATATCCCCAGCATGATCTTTAAACTACTCAGCCTAGATGCGGCCGAGCTGGTACTTCAGGGAGAGTGCTGGCGGGTAGGAAACCCAACAAAGTCCAGGGGTGGCAATGGTGGTGATGATGGAAGGAAGAAAAGAAGAGGAGACACGAAGAGAGGGAAAGAGAAAGAGGGAGAAAAGGAAGGGAAAGGGAGAGAGGGAAGGAACTGAGGGCCGTAAAGCTAGAGCCCGCGAGAGCGCGCGCACGCTGGCCGCTCCCTAGGCGCCCCGGACAGCCAAGGCGTCCAAGCTGAGTTCCCCACCGTGCCCCACCCGGCCTAAGGGGAGAGCCCCACCGACCAATTTGCCTTGCACAAAACCGCGCCCCAGGAGCCTTTGCCAGGCCACTGGGGCTTGATTCATTTCTTGACTAATTAACTGGAAGCTACAGCGCCCCTTCTTTCAGGGCCCAATTAATTCACCGCGGGCAGTGGGGCGGAGGCTCTACAGTCCAGGCGCCGCCTGGAGCCCCTTTGTGAAGGTCCATATTGATTCACACACACACACACACACACACACACACACAGAGGCACATGCACGCATACACTTTCCCCTTCTGTCTACCAAAGGGTGGGGGGTCATGAAATATCTAAATTTCCAGAATTTAAGGTTTTGTCAGACTCTCCCACCCATCCAACAATTGCATTTGCTCTGGGAAGGAAGAGACCAGAGAACCAGGACAGATTCCAGATCTGTGTTGGAAAAGGTTAAATGGAATTTATCCCCTTTCTAGGGCAAAGAAGTAAGAAACTTGAGGGCTACTGTATCCCTGCTATGTGTATACACTCCACTAGCACTGCCTAGTTGTTCAAAACCAGACAAGGAGTTAGGCAACTCCCAGGTGAATTCCAGCTCCCAAGAGCCTGGCTGCGCACAGGTATCTCCCTCACAGGTATCTCTCTCTCTGTCTCTTATTTCCTCTTGTGGAAAATGGAGATCGCTCAGAAAGCGACTGCCTCCCTAGGTGTTGTAGATAAGCTTGTGGGTGCAAAACCTCTGAGAATAAGACTATCATCCCATATTTTACAAATGTTCTGTTCAATATACCTATTTTGTAACAAACCCATTTCTCAGTGGGTCAGGAGAGTGGACCTGCTTGCCCACTGCGCAATGCTCCAGATGTAGGATTTCACAGTGAGAAGTTTAAAAAAAAATACGAAATCTACCAGAGAACTTCAAAGGCTTCACAAACTGCTGGTAAAGGCTACACGTGTGGGATGGGAGTGGAGGACCCATGGGCTCACCTGGGTGGAGCTGGATGCTTCTTCCCGCTCATGCACCCTTCACTTTCCCTCTCCAGTTCTGTAATGACAGCCAGGAGGGAGAAACCCTAAATCCGAAACCTTTTGGGTGCAACCCAGCTCGCAGGAACAGGGGAGATTTCTCCGTTTCCCGAGCCGCCGTCCAGGTCCACATCGATTGTATTGACCTCATGGTAGGCCACCTTGTCTCCTTCATCGATCAACCAAACGAAGTCTAGGACAGAAATATAAACCAAAGGAAATCACAGGCATCTTTGCAAAGCTAGTGGGAAGTGGTCCAGACATTGCAGGAGGACACTGGGGTGACCCAAGACGGTTCCACCCCCTACGCGGTGCGTTCAGAAAACAAGCTTCTCTCTGAACTGCCCCTTATTCGATTATTGGTTAATTTCTTAGTTCTGTTCAATTTTTAAAACAAAAACAAAAAATTTGAAACAAAAATTAGTCAATCTACAAACATTTGATGAACACACTGCATGTGTCAGAGACCACACTGTGCATTGGGGGTAATAATGGTGGGGAGGGGTCTTCACAGAAACAGAAAGCCCTGGAGGGGGAGGGGCAGAGACACCTCTTTGCTGTTACTTTTAAACAATGACACCTTGGGGGATTCTTTCTAACTCACTATCCCAAAGTTTCCTGTTTGTAAGGAGCAGCCACACTGCCCACTTTGTAGGCAAGGTGTGCCTGCGGATTGGAAGAATCCGATCCGACTGGAGGGTCTAGAGGTGAGCTCGGAGTTGGTGAAAGCAGATCTGGGAAAGTCCTTTGCGGGACGGTGACCGGGCAAAGACTCCCCCACCCCGCCTACGCCTGACGCCGGTGGTCACATATATCACATTTATGTTTCCAGAGCTCCCAGTGGCTACCTCCTCCCAGAAGCTAAAACCACCCAGCCCCACTTCCCTGTGGTGTGCTGAAGAGCTGAGGCCCATTGAGTTTGGCCTCTCTGTCCTCAGATCTTGTAAGCCTCCATTGCCCCACTATTCCTGGGCCTTGCTTTACCTAATCTTCAAAATGGGAATAATCTATTTTTACAGCAGTAAACAAAACTCAGGACACTAAGCAGCAAGGCAGCTGGAGAGGACCCATTTCTGGTTCATTCCCATGTCTTCAGTACCTGGCAGAATGCCTGGCACCTACAAGCCTCTCAATGAATATTTGCAGAATGACCCAAGTGGATGTTTCTACCTATTACACAGACTTTCTCTTCTCCCTACCATTTAAGAAGAGATCTGCTTTTAAGTGTCTTGTTTTCACATGTCAGAATCCATTTGAGGAAGCAGCGAATCAGTTTGATACTTTTTTTTCAATTCACTTGGAAAGTGGTCATTTTTTAAATGTAGGAATAATGTTCCTTGTAGGCTTGTTCCCATTCTTTCTGCCATGATTTTTCATTCTTGTATTGGACAATTATTTATTGAGCACCTAACAGTTACCAAGCACTATAATCAGAGTTGGAGGTAATGAGGAACCTCAGCCCTCTTCCAGAGTTTGCAAAATAGGACACCAAATTTTTGGCACTCCTACCAAGCCCTTGTAGCCTATTAACTTCCTCTGGTTATGGTTGAGAGTCTTCCCGACCCCAGCTCTTTTAAGTAACTTCTGACAAGATCCCTAACAAAGTGTGCCTGGTTGGATGAGTTTATTCTTTGTCATATTGTAGCCCAGAGTTCCTAGAACAGCCAGTCTTTTTTTTTTTACTCAACAATCTACAATATTTATTAGGAAGATAATAAGTACTCCTTATTCAAGAGGCTTTGAGAATTACCAAAGTATTTCAAGAAATACATAGAAAGGTATACAGTAACGATGAGGGCTACCACTGTTATCACTTAATCAGGTCCCATGAGACATATTACTGGTGAGTCCTGCTTTGCTTTTGAGTCTCAAAGAAAGTTATTTGCTGAAGTCAGGGAGTGTTCAATCTCTCTAATGCTTTCTACTCAAATGTGGAAGTTCTTAGGGAGGGTGTCATGGGCACTGTGGGATAGTCTAGTGTTTTATGCCAGAACCACCAGTCTTAATCACTGTGACTGAGACATTTTAAAATAATCACCAAAGTCCCTCTGCTAATGAGCAGTGCCTAGTCCCCAAGGAGCCCTAGATGCCCATGAGATTGGAGCGCATCCCAGCTCTGTGGTCCCCAATTCCAGGTACAATTCAGATTGGTCCCTGAGTAAGGACAGCCACTCCAATTTCCACCAAGCAACCCGACTGGCAGTACCGGATTGGCCTTTGCCAAAAGGGGATCCTTGAAACCTTGTATCCTTTGTATACCTCCACACTTGTCTGGCTGTCCTACATACACATAAACACACACACATTTTCTCTGTAAACGGGCGCTAGTGCTGTGCAGGAGAAACCTTAGAAATGAGGCGCTAGTTTGCGCTGAGAACCTTCCTTCCCTGCTGCCCGACATTTGGCAGACTCTAGGTGATCCTTTCCTGCCCGGGGCTTCAGAAACGTCTTTGGCCTCCTCATGAATCCGGAACTGCCACCACGGAGGCGCAAAACTGACACCACGGGGGCTCAAGACTGAGGCTTCACCCCCACACTGCATGTGGACCGAGACTAGCTCACTCCTGGTGGGGCACGGAGGATTGCCTGCCAACCACGTCTCTTCTGAGCGCCATCCAGCGGCAAGGCCGCCAGGGCACCTTTCACAAACCGTCCTGGCAAGCTCCTTCCGAAGCCTGGCGCGGAGTTTTTTAAATGGGAAGCGGTCCCTTCCTCCACCCACCCCACCTCCGAAATTAGGGCACCTCCACGCTTCCTCCTCTACTCCTTGCTCTGCTTAAGACTGATTCAGGTTCACTTAGCGTTCAAGTCCCCTCTTTTATTTATGCACAACATGTGTACTAGACAAAGTTTTTAGAAGAGGGGGGCAGTGTTTTCGCCACTACTGCCTGGAAACTTTCCTGGGGCGGCTGGCGGTGGGGGGTGGGAGTGTGTTCATCCCTGGCTGGGTGACACTTGCAGCTCCAGCGCTGCGGACATGTTAAGTCCTGCCTTCCTAATTCTACACCTACGACCTTATCCTGGCTGGAGTCAGGCGCCATGACTCCCCGCCCTTGCCTGCAACGCGGGCTGTTAAACTTCCTCCCCGAGGCCCCGTGGGTGTCAGTCCCCTGGTAACGGGTCTCCAGAGCAGCAACTTAGCGTGCACCGTGCACCGAGTCCTAAATGCAAAGGGAGAGAAATGCCACTCTTCATGCACACGGAATGTTATCGCTAATTTTTTGGAAAAGTGCCTGTGTACACACATATTACATCTATTATTGAGTGGGTTAGAGGGAGACTAAGAACACCGAACAGCAGTTGGGGGGTTGGCATATTCTCCAATTCCGTGGTAATTTGTAACAGACAGACCGTATTGCTTCAAGAAAAAAAAAAAAGAGTAACTGTGTAGCTGCAAAACAAATTTAACTCTGTCTATATTGATAAAATAGTAGTCTGCCCATGAAGTGGCATTGCAATGCATTTTTAACTCTGAGATTGAATTTTATATTCTGGGCTACTTAGAATGTCTATACGTACACACTTGTACCCGCAAAGAACATTTTTAAAAACACATATACGTAATCTCTTACGTGTAAATAATTGAATGGAAGATAGGTTTAATGTTGGACCCATACCTGTCTCGGTAAACTCTAAACATTAGGAAAATCTGAATTGAAGCTCTAGAAACATTGGTAGCTCTGATCTCCCTAGCAAGCCAGGCCCACCTCGTCTTTGGATTTGGTGTGTGGCAATCTTCTGATGTTTCAAAGAGAATTTCCTTTGCATTTTACTTCTCCCTTATGGAGTCTCCCTCCCTAACTCAAAAACTTTCTAATTCAATTCAAATATCCCTATTATATAGAAATCTACTCTATTCCCCTGAAAAAGAAAAAAAATCGCACACGGCAGTCAAAAGGCCTTTCACTGAGGCAACAATTCTGGAATTTTAGACGCAGAACAAAATAGGGAAGCCTGCCCCGTTTACTCATGACATTAATACACGGACATAAAAGTGAATGCTATATCATATTTTAACCTGTCTAATAGAAAAATCTTAACTCTGTGCTGTTCTTCCTTCTCCCCGCTTTTTCAAAAGAACTACAGTCGTAGGAAAGGGGGGGCGGGAAATGAACTCGCTTAAGAAAGAGGGGGAACCCAAGGCATTATTTACACCTGCAAACTTGGATGGTTGTATTCGGCCCCAATTGGCTTAATTGTAAATCTTTTCCGCATGGCCCCAACTCCTGGACTGAGCGTCTGGGTTTAATAATGCGCCTCAGCACCCCAGCGAGGGCCGGGCTGAAAAGAGAGAATCCCCAGCCCTACCCCCACCTAGCTCAGAGGTAATTAGAGCAGCCCCCACCCCCATGCTTGAGGTACCAGAAGACCAGACTCCAGACATGTGGGGAACTCATATTTTACCGTCTGAAGACAAGAGGAGCCATTTCAAAAGCAAATGTACCCTCCAAGTCAGAAATGGGAGGCTGCTTCCCCTCTCTTCCCGACTCCTAGCCTTGCAGGGGGCAAGTGGGAGAGAGGGGCATCTACTCTAGAAGCCAGAGACAGACTCCAACTCCCTCGGCTGGCAGCCGTGGGGTTGACCTGTTTATAAAACTTGCTGCAAAGAAAACATGTAAAAACACACCCCAAAGGTGAAAGAGGAGAACGCGTCCTCCACCCCACCCTCTCCGCTTCGCAAAAGATTCTCTCCCGCTCAGCTTGGGTCTCTTCTGAGTCTCGGTTTTTCTCCCAGGAGGCTGTCCTTGCATTTGTTTTTTACCACTTTGAGAGAGAGAGTCCGATACTGCTCTTTCATTTTTGGTACTCCCTCTCCCGCCCCCAGGTATTTACCATCCACCTCCCCTCCCCCATCTGTCCTTTTCAAGGGGAGGGGGGGGTGGAATCAGAGCTGCAGCAAAAGACAGAACATTGCAGGGCAGGGTTTGGGGGTGGGGGGGATAGGCGAGAGGCTTCTAACTGAATCCCAGCGATCTTGATCTTAGTTCCCAAAAAGAAAAAGACCTGAGCTTGGTGGCCTGAATCCGCCGAACTCTCTTCATTCCCATCGCCGAGCCCGCGGAGCCCCGCCCCAGTGGCTGGAGAGGGTAGGCAGGTAACCAGTGCTACCTGCCCGCGGTTCGCTGGTTCCGGGCAGGTTGAGACCTTATCGCAACCTAGGGCTGGGGAAAGCCAAGCGGTCCAAGAGCCTTTTGCTCTCTCAGAGGCCACTGCGGCGTTTGGGGCAATATCTGAGCCCTGTCCCCATCCCTGCTACCCTCGGATGTGAGTGTAATCCGAGGCAGTGAGCTGCTTCTCCGGTTCCGCTTGGCGAGGCCGGGATCCGCACAGACGCACTTCCAGCTTCTGCATTTGGGACCTGAGTAAGGGGAGAACTGTAGGTGAAGCCTCCCTGGGGTGGAACCAAGGACCAAAAGAACCTACAGGGACACTCGGGGCTGTCACTCATTCCCAACTTATTCCTGGAGACCGAGGTCTCCCTTTCCAAAGAAAAAGGAGAGAAAGGCATTGCTGGGGAAGCAGAGGACAGTTTCCCAGTCCGGGAAGGCCAGTCCTTGCCGTCTGCAGAAGGATTTTTAGCATTTGGCTCAGAGATGAAATCAATCAAGGCCTGGTCTCTAGCAAAAGCAACTCTTAGCGAAAGTGCTCTCACAATTCCAAACATTTTCTCCTACTATGTATGTCTGTGTCACTGTCTCCCTCATTCTCCTTCCTGTAAAAGATAAATAAAATTTTTTAAAGAGGAAGAAAAGAGAAACTCCTCCTATCTTCATTATTCAAACCCCAAGCTAAAGACTTCTTGGGACTTCTGGGGTCTCTCAGGCCACGACCTTCACCTAAGCCTTTACTCTGATTGGGAGAAAAAGAACCATCTGGCCAGTTGGCACTGATTACTCGCTAGATATTCTACCAGACTTATGACATTTTAAAACATGCAGGATTTGTTATGTATTATTTGGAGTCAGGGATGATTGCTTTGTAAGAGACACATCAGACTCAAATCAAGTCACCCTGTGGAGGCCTCAGTTACTTTTGTCCAGTTGGGGGAGGAGGCTATCCAGATGTCAGGTAATTAAGACTAACACCGAGGTGCAGCTACACCGCTCCCCAGTGATCCTGGTGGCCATGGTACTGAGTCAGGGAGCATAGAAGGCTGGCGCTTAATTCAAGCTGTGAGAATCCAGTTTGGCTGAGAGAGACCTGTTTTCCTCAGTGACAGGACAGACTGGGAATCAGAATCCTGAATCCAGGACCTACATCTCCACTTTGGCAAGTCCCTATCTGCTAGGCACCCCTGGAGAAGTAATATTACCACCTTTGTGTCCTAGAACCTCAAAAGCATACCTGTATGAAAGATTAGATTTTCCATAGGGGCAGGCAAGGCAGGAGGGACGTTCGTTATCAGTTTTCAATGCCACAGTAAAACCTGGAATCCTTTAAGTGTTCACACTCCTCAAGTTCCCATGCCTACCTTTAATCCCTCCCTGAAGCCTCATTGCCCCCGGGATAGCTACATGGGGGGGGGGCTCATTGGGTCTGACAAGATCAAGGAGAATTTAATCACCTTCCCTCTCTCCTCATCCTCACTGGATTTGGGAGATATGGAAACATTACCTTTGGGGACACAGGCAGGCTGGATAGCTGGCCAGGAGTGGAGGTGACACTACCAGATGGAAATGGAAAAAAGAAAAAGAAAACGACAACATGTGCAGGACTCTGTGCCCTTTTACTTTCATCCTGGTTGGAAATAGTTGAAGCACCAAGCACCAGTGAAGTCTCTGCTCTCATCCTCTTTAATTGAAACCCAGTATGGGAAATAGTAATGGATACTGTGTTCAAATTGAGAAAACGTGTCTGTGGCTCTGAGGGGACAGTTAGTTCAGCCGATCTTTCTTTGGCCTGTCAACCTTCCTGACGGTAGCAGTCATTTAATTTGCCATGCTCTCACTTGTAGATCTCTCTGGGTCCTCTGCCTTATCTGCTCCCACACGGTGCCTCTCCACTGTCCCTCATAACCCTGGCACCTAACAGTGACACCAGTAACAAAGGAAAGGATCAAACAGAAGCAAGCCACAGAGGTAAATTTCCTGTCCAAATATCACCTTCAGTCTGCACATGGGGATTGAAGAGAGTGTGTTCTTATATATTTTTTTCCTCTACTCTCTTCCTCTGTCCCTTAGCCACCCACTCCACCAGCAAAATCCCTGGCACAAAACCACTGAGAAGCCATTTAAACCCTGACTCATCTTGACTAAAAATCTGCGGGAAAAGGGATGCTAAAGAAAGAATGATGTTGGGTGGTAAGAAGTGCCCCAGGGCAAAAGTCAGCTCTGGCCGGTGTCTCTATCATGATTCTGGATCAGATGAGAGGAAAAATTCCCAGTCCCTCCCTTGTGAATTCCTTTCTACTGGGCTAAGTAATGTCCATTGCATTATCTTTTTTTTTTTTTAAGTAATTGGGTAAAACATGCATACATACAAAGCAAGCATTGAAGATGTAGATTGGCTTGAAATTAGGAAACCACTATTAGTTCCTTTTCCTGAGAGAGAGAGGAAGAAAACCTTCACAGATGTATAAAAAGCACCCTCCCAGACCCACACACTTCCTTTATGCTTACCTCCCTCATTTCCCTTCCCATTTATCTAAATCACTAGCTATGTACAAATTTGCCATTTTGCAGGCTGATCAGCTTTGATGCAAGGTAGGTGCTAATAAGAATAGTACAGAGGGTGAAATCTGTTCATTTCACTTCTTCCAAAGCTGTCTTTACATGAACAGGAGGTATAATGGGCATGGATTAAGTGTGTAACGAATGATGCTCTAGAAACAACATAAACCAACTGGCGCCAAGGGGAGCCTCTGTACTAAAAATACCGCTCCCCCAAGCTAGACAACTTTCACAGTCCTCTCTCTCACACACATGCTACAGACACTCGCACTGAATTGCCCTGATCAATAATTTAGAGGGATGTCAGAGGACAGGGAAATATGCCTTACAGAGAGCCTCTGTGTTGCTAGGGCAAGAAAGAAGCTGGGAGCTGGGGCTTGGAACTCAATGTGCAGCCCCCTT
Organism: Galagoides demidoff; assembly: GCA_963574575.1. Taxonomy (NCBI): domain Eukaryota; kingdom Metazoa; phylum Chordata; class Mammalia; order Primates; family Galagidae; genus Galagoides; species Galagoides demidoff. The sequence goes on along the minus strand of CAUYQV010075305.1, from coordinate 34,843 downwards.
TCTGCCTTCAGAAAGTCAGGGAGAGACAGAGAGAGAAAAGATGCCCAGAATCTGAGTGCCTAAGGAACAGGGACTGGGATCAACCTTAGTGAAAGGGGTGATTTGAGAAATGCCAACTGGAGAAGGTGAAACTTCCAGCCTAGACAAATGAGCCCAACCCTTTTCCATCTCCCAAGACCTTTTATCTTTCTCATCCAGGAAGTGAGGGCAAAGTGTTTGCTCCAGCCTCAGGAAGAGGGATCTCGAGCCTGTCACGGCTCCAGGATGATGAAGGGCAAGAGGGAAAATACAGAGGCACTGAGCCAGAAAGGAGAAAATTCAGAGGGAACCAAGACAGCCAGAGAAAATAGAGCGAAAGAAGGATAGAGAAGATGGGAAAGGGAGAGGAAAGAAAAGAGAGCAACGTAAGAAGTTAAAAGTCTGGGGGACAAAGACAGTCAAGGAGAAAGAGACCCCAAGAACAAGATAGATGCAAGGGAAAGAAGAGAAGGTCACGGAGAAGGAAAAACACTAAGAAAGCTCTCAGATCTACATTCAAAGACTCCTGAATGAAGATGAACTAGAGACCGGGAGACGAAAGAAAAAGGAGAGAGAAAGAGAAAGAAAGAAGCAAAGAGAAACAAAAAGTAGATGCCCTGCCCAGTCTGGTCCAATCCAGAGCCTTGTTGTCTGCCCTGAAGGGTGAAAAGGTGGGGACGCTAACCCTCTCTCTCAAGGGACTAACCTGCAACCTGCGGGCAAGAGAGGAGCTAAGCAAATCTTAGGGATTTGGTGGGGGTGGGGTGGGGGTGAGCGGCGAGTTCCAGGCTCCAAGAAGAACAGGCAGCCTCCAACGGGTTGAGCGCTGCATGACGGAGAGCCAGGGTTAGAGGTGGCCCAGGAGGGCTAGCCTGTGTGCACGCACAGGCACCAGGGGTGGGAGGTGCTAAGGTGATATTCCGCAGGACCCTTGAACAGTAAACCTGGCACTTGGAGGGAGCTGCTTCCCTGGGATCCTCGATAAGAAAATCATTTTCCCACTTGGGAGAACTGAGCCCCAAAGAGGATGGGAACCCTACAGCAGCCGGCACCTGGCCTGTTTCAAAGGGTGTTGATACCAAAAGAGGCGGAGATCTGAGGATCCAGTGCACCAGGGCGTAGGGTAGGAACCGGGAGCCATTTCTACACTGCCAGGTGTCCAGAAAGCCCCTCCCCAGTAAAAGTTTATATACTGACCAACTCCCGTAGAAAACTTCTTAATTAGGCCTCAGACCCCAGGAGAAACCCGGGTGCCTTACGTTAACAGAGTTTCCAATTTAGCGACACCTCGGACAGGACTGAAAAAAGCTCAGCGGCAAATCGGGGTGAAAGTTTAAGAGGGAATAAGCGTGTAATAGACCCTCACCAGACCTCACACACGCTGAAGGGAATATTTACAGCGAACTTGCCAAAGTAAACGACCCCGCCTCTCCCCCATCCTTTCCCCCTCCTTCTTCCTTTTTTGTAAACTTCAGATAAACACCATTCAATCACAAAAGGGTCAGTTTGTCTCCGTTGTAGTTTGAGGCAGGCAGTAACAGAGGAAAACACGGGACAACATTGAGGCGTCCAGGCCTTTCTTGTGAAAGGCTAGGGAAAGCTTCTCTGCTGCATAGGTGGCCTGGGCTGATGGTTGATTTGTTTGTCCTCCCCCCCCCCCAAGGAACTTTATTCTCTTGGTCCTCTGCTCTCCACCCCTCCTGAAGGTTAAAGAAATCACACTTATACACATTACTCTATCCCCTTAAGAGCTGCAGACACATTACAATATGGATAGGGTTTTAGAAATTAACTTATATACGTATTTTAATTCTAGGTCTACAGATAAGTGGAAAAACTTCCTTTGCAATTCGGAGATGCTAAAAGACCCGTAGGTCCTTTCTGACCTGGAATTTGTCTTCCTCCCTTCTCCCACCCTTAAGGTAGTCTTTCCCTGGACTCCAATGAGGGCCAGGTTCATTCAACGTCTCCCCTGCGTCTTTTGTTGAGCCTGAGACCGAAGGAGAGAAGATCCACAGGATTGCCAAGAGAAAAAAAAAAAAAGACCGCGGAGAGCTGGCGGCTGGAGCCCGAAGCTGGGCCCGGGGCCGGGACCTGGAGCTAGCTAGCCGGATGGGTCCTCCCGGAGGCCAGGGCCCGCACTAGTCTTCCAAACAAGCTGGCCAATGTTTAACCCGAACGCAGTGGCCACCAGGCTGCTTTTGTTTGTTCGCAAATTAATCACCCAGCGCACGGCCGGCGCCAGAGTGGGTTTATCACCCACCGGGAGGGGGGCGCGGCGGGCACGCAGAGACAAAGAGGAGTTCGCACCTTCCAGCTTTTGATCCCAGAATTACGGCGGCCTCCCTGCATAATACGAGCCTCCTGGGGCCGAGTCTGGGAGGTCAGTCATAATTGGCGGAAGTTTGCAGACCATTAGCAAGACGTGGACATTTTCGATTCAGAACCCCGCAAACTTTCCTCTCCCCCTCTCCTTGGCGTGCTGGAGAGGTGGGACAGGTGGGGGTCAGAAGTAGCAAACTGGGGTGACCTCAAGGTTAATTTAGAGCTTCGGGCAAAAATAGACAATTGAAGGAGGGGGCCTGTGTGAGGGGCAGAACTTGCTCTGGGTCCACGCGAAGCCTGAAGCCAGTCGAGATATTTACAAGTACAAGCAGCAAGCTCCCCTCCCATTTCCAAAACGGACAGGAGGCCAGAACGCAGAGGATCGGGTAGAAACGTCTCTCTGCCCTCCTGTGGATGTTTGCGGGCACCGAATGGGTGAAGAGGGGGTCACACTGTCACTGCAGAACTCCTCTCTTTCCACTCAGAGCGCGGGGAGAAATTGGCCTGCGAGTACAAGTCAAGCCAGATTTTGGAGATTTGGGGACGCTCTTGAAGGCACAGCAAAGCGGCCTCAGGCCCCGGAGGCAAGCATTGTGGGGGAGGGGGTGCTTGTTGCCTCTGGAGATTCAAGAAACCCTGCAGTGACCTCCGTGGTCCGCAGAAGGAGGGGGAAGTCATGGCCTCTAGTACCCTTCACGATGGGGCGAGAGGACGCAGGGAGGGGTCTTCGTGAGCCACCTCTTTGGGCCCCTGCCACTTCTTTTCTCTTTCTCCTCTTCTCTTAACTGCGGGTAGAGAGAGACATAGAGGACACCAGAGAAAAATCCAAAGGTGGAGAAAGGGGCGAGATGGCCATATAGACCGGGTTTGCAGAACTGTTCTATTCTCTCTGGTGACTTTAGGGAATTCTCAACACTGGTGTCAAGCTCTCTTAACCATGTGCGTCAAAAATGCGAGGCTGGAAAAGCTTGTCCTCTTAAAAGTTCCTCCCCTATCTTGGGGCAGTTGGCCCACAGTGGCACTGCACTTTCACCCTTCATTTGCCGCCACTTAAGTTCTGGGAGCTGGGGCTGGGGGATCGCGGTTATGGGGTGCACAGGGAAAATGTGAGAGAGGCCTGTGGTAGCTTACGCAGACACACATCAGAAGCGCTGGTGTCTTAACTCCCTAGGCCCTGAAATCAGCCTTTCTCTCTTCCCTTACCACCCATCAATCTCCGGGTAAGTAAAATAACATTGTCCTCAAGAGTTCCCTCTATTTAAGTAAGGACGGGCCACTCCACCCACCACCCACCCCTTAATGGAAAACTGTGGGTTTGGGGATCCTTTGACCAGGCCTGGGGAGCTGAGTAACAGAGTTACCACCAATGCCGGTGATCCCGAAGTTCCTGCTGTCTCCCTGGCTGAGGCCCCCACCCTACCTATACCTTAATCAGTCACCTCGCCTCTGGGTGGGGGCGTTTCACGGTTTGTTTTACAAATTCGCCCCCGACTTCTGGCCAGATAAGTCCTTGGCGTAGAGAAAAAACTGGCTGAGGCACCAGGAGATAAGTACAGATGCCTAAAAAAGATATCGGGCTGGCCAGTTTCCCCCAACCAGCTCGCCCATTCCCTTACCCTTAGGCTCCGCACCCGGCCGACCCCAGAGGTGAGGACAGCCCCTTGGAGGGGACAGCCCCAGAAACTAGATCTTTGCTCTGCTCACTTTGTCCAGATCCTTCATTTTCCCCTCTACATCCAGACACACATCCAGGTGGAATATGAGGGTCTGCATCCAAATGGAAGACGAGATCAAAAAGGGTTGCTAAATGTTATTGCATAAAAATTAGAGTCCATCTCCCCTGGAGAAAGCAGACGGGGGCAGACGTGGAGATGTTTGTGTGTACGTGTTTTTTTGTGCTAGTGTGTTGGGGCGTGTTAGAGTACAGACACACTGGGAGTGTTTGGGTCTCCGCACAGGGCCGCGGGTAGGGCGCGGTGGAGAGGGAGCCCACACTTGCGTGTACTGATATATGGCTGCATCCGTGTTCTCCTATGTCCGCAAGCCCAGGCTCAACGCAGACCAGTATCGAGACACCCGAATTCGAGAGCATTTAGCGGTGGCCAGGCGGAGCTTGGCTCCACGTGGGGCTGGAGAGCGCGCAAGCCTGAAGTCTTGGAGCTGGCCTCTCAGCTGCCGCCGGCTTTTGTTGCGCCGAGCGGCCGAATGGCAGCTCCCAGGAGGTTCAGGCGCCCGCCCGGCTCGCCCGGGAATGGGGAGAGAGGAAGAGCCGAAGAACCGGCCGCGGCTGTCGGAGAAGCGAGCCGAGCGCGCAAGAGGCGAGCGCCCCTGCCCGGCGCCCGGGCGCGCTCTCCGCCTTCCCCGCCCGGCTCGTTCGCTCGCTCCCTCCCATTCTCCTCCCCCTTCCTCTCTAGGCCTGCCTCCTCCCTCGATCCCCGGCTGGATGACTGAGGCATTTCAGACGTGGGCTGAACGAGAGCGAGCTAGCTCTGCGGCTGCAGCGATCTCTCGATAAGCCACCTAGAGGCGGCTCTGAGCGCGCGCTCCCCAGTGGCTCCCGCCCTCCCTCTGATCATGTTGACATATTCACAGGACAGGCAGTAGTACCGATGCGGCGCTGCGACGTTACAGTTTCCGACACCTTCTTTTTATAACTCGGCTCTATCCCCCAGCACTGGACCTGTGAAAACCACGCCTATGCAGCAACACAATTGGTCCGAAAGCGTCAAAGAGCCAATCAAGAGGCCTCCGGCTCCCCGCAGCCCACAGCGCAGCCCGACCTTCTAGAGCCGCCGAGCAGACGCCCGGGGAATTCTAGAGGCGGAGGAGGGTGGCGAGGAGCTCTCGCTTTCTCTCGCTCCCTCTCTTACTCCCTCCCTCTCCTATTCGGTCTATCTCTCTCTCCTTTCCATTTTCCCCCTCTAAATCCTCCCTGCCTTGCGCGCCTGGACGCAGATTTAGGAAGCGAATTCGCTCACGTTTTAGGACAAGGAAAAGAGGCACGGGAGACGAGCACTGCGAGATTCGGATTGAAACCGAGACACCCTCCGGAGGCTGGGAGCGGAGGAAGGAGGAGGAGGGCGAACGGAAGCCAGTTTGCAGTTCAAGTTTTGATAGCGCCGGTAGTAGGGGATTTTAATCAGTTTTTTTTTCTTTTTCTTTCTTTCTTTTTTTTTTTTTTTAAGAGAGAGACTTTTCCGCCCTCTCGCTCCCTGTGAAAGCCGGGTCTAGCACAGCTGCAGACGCCTCCAGCGAGAAAGACAGAGAGGAAGAGAGATAGGGAGGCGGGGGAAGAAGAAAAAGCAAAGGTAAAAAGTCCAGGAGAACCATTCGCATTTTCAACAAAGAATCTAGGGACTGGGGAAAGCCTCCCCGGACGAAGGGCTGGAGTGTCTATTTCCAGCTAAGCGGCAGGGCTCAGGCTCCAGTGGAGACCCCGCTAGCTCCTCTCGCTTCTGAAACCGACTTTCAGGAGCGGCTTTTTGAAAACGCAAGGCACAAGAACGGTCACCCGCGCGACTATGTCTCCTGATTTTTCGCCTTGTCCTCTTTAAAACCGGCATTTCTCCTCCCCTTTCCCCTTCCCTTTGAAGTACTTTAGTTGTGCTTTCTTCCTTTTCTCCCCCACTTTTTCTTTTGAACTATGTGCTGCTGATAAACAAACAAACAAAAACCAAAAAGAAAAATCAACAACAAAATCAGCAGCGGCGGACTTGTCCCCGGCTGGAGCCCAGCGCCCCGCCTGAAGTGGATGAGCCTCTCCATGAGAGATCCGGTCATTCCTGGGACAAGCATGGCCTACCATCCGTTCCTACCTCACCGGGCGCCGGACTTCGCCATGAGCGCGGTGCTGGGTCACCAGCCGCCCTTCTTCCCTGCGCTGACGCTGCCTCCCAACGGCGCAGCGGCGCTCTCGCTGCCCGGCGCCCTGGCCAAGCCGATCATGGATCAATTGGTGGGGGCGGCGGAAACTGGTATCCCGTTCTCGTCCCTGGGGCCCCAGGCGCATCTGAGGCCTCTCAAGACCATGGAGCCCGAAGAAGAAGTGGAGGATGACCCCAAGGTGCACCTGGAGGCTAAAGAACTTTGGGATCAGTTTCACAAGCGGGGTACCGAGATGGTCATTACCAAGTCGGGAAGGTAAGCAAGGGACTGGGGCCTCCTTTCCCCAACTATTGGAAGGGTTTTCCTCCCTGTATCTCTCTCTTCCCAGAACAGTCGTTGGCCGGTTCTTACGGCTAGAACGAAAACTTAGTTTCCCTAGAAATGTGTAGAGACTCTCTCAGGCCCTGCCCCAGTGGCAGAAAATTTCAGCTTACCTGGGCGTCTGCATAAGCCTTCCATAGGACTGCGTCCTGGGTTCCTACTGAACAGGCAGAATTTTTCAGAGGAGCACAGACAGACATCCCTGCAGGAAGCAAGGAGTTCCCTCTTCATACCTTTCTAGAATATCCTCATTTCTTGGTTGTTGTGGTTTTGTCTGTTTTATTTTGTACTCGGAAAAAGTTAAAGCTTTTTTCTTTTGTGATGGTGGTGGGAGGCCTTTTCTGCCCTTCAGCCTAGCCTCTGGGTCTGAAGGGGGCCTGAACTTAGGGCTGGCAGGGGACAGAGAGAAATCGAAGGACATTTTGGTTTGTTTGCCCACACCACTTCACGTGTGTCTGTAACCCGAGGAAGAGTTCAGCAGGCAATTTTGGATAATTAAGATTATGTTTGCAGACCTCAGGAGGTGGTGTGGAGACATAACAACACAGCTATTTTGTTTTTAATGTGTGAATATTATAAACCATGTTTTACATAATGACTAAAGATTGCTTGCCTAACCGAAATCTATCTGGAAGAGAGGACCCTGTAGCAAAATCACTGATTTTAAAAAAAGAAAGAAAAATAGCTCTGAAGTCTATAAAGGCATAAAGTTAAACAGATAAAAATAAAACCCTCCTCTTGATGTCTTCAGCTTTCTGTCTCCTTCCAAGCTAAATGGGGCCAAAGTTTGGCATAAAATCCGGCTCCAACCCACAAGACATTTAGTTAGTTTCCCAGTGAAGTGTTTGCTTTTAAGTCAAGAGTACAGAATGCCAATACTTCTGTGAAATTAACAGCAATTTGGCGGCACAGTCTTGCAGTTTTGGACTGGCCTAAAAAGTAGGGGAATGCAATTCCATGGGCAGATAAGTTATAAGGCCTGGTAGTCCACCCCATTCTGCAAAATTCATTCTGAGAACTCCCCAAAGTCCAGTTTCATTTCACTAACTGAGGGATTGCTGTTCTGCGGCAGGGAGGGCTTGCAGGCAACTTGATATTAATTTCCTTGATAAGTTTAACATTTTCTCATCAATGGGTGGTGGAAAATTCTAGTTTCCACTGATGGCACTTTTACTACAATCCTACCCCAAGTTATTTAGAACTAGAGTGTCACAGGAAAAGACATGGGCATGGATTTTCTATCAAGAGAGTCATCTGTAGAGTCAGAGGAAAACAAAATTTTTTAAAGATACGATGAGACAATGTAGAGAGATGCAGTGCCACAATTTATTTGTCTTGAATCTTGGGGCATCTAAACATAGAAAAACCGAGCGTATTTAATATCTTCGTGGTGGAAGAAAAATTTGCAACCGGTTGCTCCTCTGAAAAACAGACGCTTGTCAGTCACAAGGGAAAGTCTTCGACTTAAGTATTTGTGGGATAAATAGGAAATTGAACCCAAGCTTCTGGGTGTTTTATCTTTCTTTTTTCCTTTCTATGCTTCCCTATTGTAGACGAATGTTTCCTCCATTTAAAGTGAGATGTTCTGGGCTGGATAAAAAAGCCAAATATATTTTATTGATGGACATTATCGCTGCTGATGACTGTCGATATAAGTTTCACAATTCTCGGTGGATGGTAGCAGGTAAAGCTGACCCTGAAATGCCAAAGAGAATGTACATTCACCCAGACAGCCCCGCCACCGGGGAACAGTGGATGTCCAAAGTCGTCACGTTCCACAAACTGAAACTCACCAACAACATTTCGGATAAACATGGATTTGTAAGTTTCTGCTCCTTTCAAGTAAAATTTTCTCTTCTTGCTATCAAAGGCAGTGCTTCCCCATCTCTCCAGTTTCGGCCCAGACCTCTCCCTTGCTTCACCCTCAGCAAAGCAAACTTCTCCGAACTACAGCAGAGCCAGAGAAAGGAGAGAATTCCAGGGTGTTTCTCTCAGAATAATGGAAGGCCTGGCAGTTCTAAAAGAAACAGGGGTTGGAAAACTTACGGGTCGTGTTCTCTGGCCATTCCAGCTCCTTGATAGATTCCTGGCCTGACATTGAAATGAAAACCCAATCACAAAGATCTAAAATCAATTTCAAAGCTATGTGTGTGTAAAGGATTTGTTTTGGTTTAAAATATCACACTTCTCTATTTTGCAATCAGCCATATTATTTCCTGGGAGAGTTTAAGATTCCCGGAGCCTTGACTGTGTTGGGTAAACGGTGTGAATGGATTTTTTTTAAAAACTTATTTTCTTTGACTAAAATAAGAATTGATTTGGCTTAGGTGATAGTCGGGTTTAGTAAAAATGATCTCCAGTTAGTAAATAAAATGTGTGTGTATGTGTGTGTGTGGGGGGGGGGGCAGTGTATATATGGATTTTAGGGAGTGAGGGCTTAGAAACTTTTAGGAGATTTGAATTACTTGTACAAGTCAGGCAAGGGACCTTTTGCCCCTTTCTCTACCCCTCCTCAACATTTCGATAAAATAAACAGAGTGATAAGCGAGGAATAAGCAGAAAGATTAGGCCCAGGAAGACATGAATAGCGAGGAAACATCTTCAGCCGGCAGGAATTGCATTTGAAGCCCTTGATTTGATTAAGGCATAAATATTCCTCTCTAGAGTTCAGCCTTTCAGGGCTTTAAGTGGATTGGGCTCAGCAATTAGTGGGCGCTTAAAGTACTGAATCATTTTGTAAATTAAAATGCATGTTTTTCTCTATCTTTTAAGACTTTGGCCTTCCCAAGTGATCACGCAACGTGGCAGGGGAATTATAGTTTTGGTACTCAGGTAGGCTAGGGTTCAAGGTACGAATGATCTTTAGATGGTGAGGGTGGGGGGGACCCTTTGGAAATTGAGGAGCAATTTGGATTCTCCAGAAGATAACATCTGTGGAGCAAAATGTACCCAGGAGGTACTCCAAGGAGGTGGGCTCGGTAAAAGTGGTACAAGCGTGGTACCCTGCGGTGGGGAAGATGTCAGCTTGGCAGGGGTCCTAAGATCCCATTTGTCCTGCTAAATCCTCTTTTTTCTTTTCTTTTCTTTTTTTTTTTTTTTCTGTGTCTCCTCTTCCCTGCCCCTGCAGACTATATTAAACTCCATGCACAAATACCAGCCGCGGTTCCACATTGTGAGGGCCAATGACATCTTGAAACTCCCTTACAGTACATTTCGGACTTACTTATTCCCTGAAACTGAATTCATTGCTGTGACTGCATACCAGAATGATAAGGTAACCTAGGGGGCTTTTCTTTTTAATGGTAATATTTCCCCTCCCCTTTAAGCTGCTTTGGGTCAGGGTGGGAAAGTTACTGGAGAATTGGGATAAGAGTCTTGAATTTTCTTTTGTGATTTGTGGAGCATTGAGGTGGAGGTAAAGAGCACCAGCGCCTTGAGGAGGCAAGAAAAAAACCTGTTCACCAGCTAGGACTTCAATGCTAAGTTAAAAAAAAAAAAAGCCCAACTAATTTTGTCACCAAGAAGCTCCTATAACTGCTGTCGCTGATGGTACCCACTCTCCACTCCCCAGCTCAGCTTTGCTCTGTTTGTTTAAGGTTCATCCTCTTCCCCCTTGGGAAGAAGGATCAAGAAATCAGGTTTAAAAGGAACTAGCTAAAAATTTAAAGCAAAAGCCATTCGGGATCATGAGAGGAGAATCCTAGTGGAGACCGGCTTTTCACCCCTAGCCAGAAATCCTGAGTAGCTGGTCTGGTTTTTATTACCTTTTATGCTGCTGTGTTTTTTATGATGTATATGTGTTTGTGTGTGTGTGTGTGTGTGCGCCTGCACACAACGCATGTATGTGGTTGGAAAAACCTACCCTGATCACAGGGTCATACTGATGGAGTTATCTGAGGCTTTTGAGTTAAAGTGGCCAAAGTCACCATTACATTTAAACATTTTTTTCTCTTGGGCCTGAAGCTGAGTATTAGAAAGACCCCCAAATAGGGAAGTACCTGATATCTACAGTTAGGTGGCCATAAGGTCATGGGCACAGAGAAAGTGACCCTTGTTGCTGATTCACCAGTTCCCAAATTGGCTGTTAGCAGGCAGTTCTGGAGGTGGGAGGAGGACTGGTACCTGCCCTTCAACTTCTGAATCCTGGACTCAATGGGAGTCCAGTTCACCTGATAACACCCAGCACTTTCAACTCACTCTCACTGTCTGTGGGTCCTTTGTGGACCTATGATAGGGATGTTCCAGATAAATTTCTTTATTTGGGGGACTAAGATATCATGACCTCTTCTCCCTGCTGAGTATGAAACCTGAAGTCTTGCTATAGCATTTTATTCCAAGAACAAGACTTCCACTGAGGGGCCCTTTTGTCACCTCTGAGTAACTCTGTATATATAAATTTGTCCCCCCAAGGGGAAGGGACTTGAAAGATTACATACTATGGCATTTTTCTTCAGTGTGCAAAATGCATGTTCCCTCTTAACCGAGAAACCAGTGAAACAAAGTTGTTAATGTAATAATAAAATGTAGCATTTTTGCTCAGACAAAGAAGCCAGGGGCCTTTTCCACCTAATGGCGGTGGCAAAGCATGTAAATGAAAACAAATGTTTCCAGTGGTCATTCAGTCCTTTTACATCTGTAATTGTCAGTATTGTAATTCCTCAAACCACCCCTCCCAGCAAAAAAATCAAATTCGCTCCAACACAAGGGTAGCAAGGCCCCATAAATCATTTATTAGATTCAAGGAAAAGGTTGGTGCGTGTGCTCTGTGTGTGTGTGTGTGTGTATTTGGAGGCAGGGGAGTATGCCATAACATATTTTATGATTAATTGCATTGTGTAAAAAACTCAAAATGAAAGAATAATTTTAAGATCTACAGGTTGCTCTGCCTGACAACTTTGACATTTCTATTTCTAAACCCAAGCTGTTGGCTGCCCTAAGAAAAGAATTTCCTTGGGTGATTTCAGCTGGAATCCCTGGTTTGGCTTCCTATGGGAGATGCAAGCTCTGGTGCAAGTGCCTTTGATTTGGCTCCCCCTTTTCTCCCAATCTGCAACATTATCTCCTTTCCCTGACACATCCATAGGGCTTCTGTTGCCAGTCACATTTCTAGGAGACTATTAATAAAGTTGGGAAAAACACTCCAACACTCTGGAAAATGAAGCCAAAGTCTCTGTCTTGTTTGTTTCTCCTCTTATAGATAACTCAGTTAAAAATAGACAACAACCCTTTTGCAAAAGGTTTCCGAGACACTGGAAATGGCAGGAGAGAAAAACGGTGAGTTGGAACAATTATTTATTTCTCAGATAATTTAGAAAAATCACTTGTTTATGCTCCAACTCTCCAAGTGATAGAAGTGGGATGCAGGCACTTAGACTGAAAAGGGTGGGTGGAAATAATTTGCTTCCCCAACTCCTTAAATACACTGGACTTTTTCTACCTCTTACTTGTTACCTTTAAGGAAATTAACTAGGCTACAACTATAGTTGTCTCTGGAAGAAAAAGATTGTGGAACATACATTATATAAGAATGCCTGTTAATTACTAATTTTAAGTTTCTCCTAGGGAGGTCCCAGGAAGGGACAAAATCATTCACACAATGCTTTGGAATTTTTGCAGTCTTGCCTTTCAGATACCTTCAGACAGAGCTGGGGTCCCTTGAGAGATCTAAGACTTACCCCCTTCATAGGGTTGTGTATCATTTTGCATTAAGTAGACAGCTAAAGAGGATATGAAAGAGCTCCCCTCCCCCACCCCTTTCCAAGGAATTTCTAAAATCCAGAAAATCACCCCCAATTTTTGACCTATATCCCCTTGGGGTGGCCCTTAAAAAATAATCTCTAACATCCAAATAGAATTTTATTCCAATTAATGTGTTGGTGAAACAATTACAGTAGAGTGCACCATGAAATAAGTATTTCCTCCCAATGTAGCAACCTTCCAGGAGTTTGGTAGGCTGGGGACAGACCACACTGTGTTTGCAGGGTTGGGCACCCAGATTGCCCTCTGTAAGGCCACCAGGTCAGCTGTCTGTGGCTGGCTCCACCCTCTCCTTTCTCTGAAATAAGATGTCACAGCCCAAGCAAATGCCTTTTTCTAATGAAACTCCCATACTGAATAAATGCAACTGAAGCCTTCTTCCTTCCTCCCTGCCCCCATGCCACACTCTTCAGCTCAGTTAGAGGGTCAGAACAAAGCGTAGGTTTGTGTGACTGCCCTGGGGCAGGCAGGTTTCAGAGAATTAAGGTTGTCTGTGGGCGGCAGTCGGATGAGGTATGTATATGCCCCTTTGGAAATAGTTAAGGAAAACAAAGGGGGGAAATGTACGTTGCATTCCATAACGCTGGGTGTGGGCTTCTGCCACAGAAAACAGCTCACCCTGCAGTCCATGAGAGTGTTTGATGAAAGACACAAAAAGGAGAATGGGACCTCGGATGAGTCCTCCAGCGAACAGGCAGCTTTCAACTGCTTCGCTCAGGCTTCTTCTCCAGCAGTCTCTACTGTAGGGACATCGAACCTCAAAGGTAGGGCTAGTCACCTGATGAGTGGACTGAAGCTCTTGGTGACCTGAAAGCGTTAGGAGGATGGGTACTTACCCTTTAAAAGCTGCAGACCCTTCTAGATGAGAGCCAAAGTTCAAACAGGGTCATCAGGTGTGTCCCCACCACCACCACTTTCCTAAGGTGGCAGAGCTCAGAACCCCCTTTTCAGCAAACAGCCCCTTATTTGGCTGGGAAGTGTCTTTGTAGATTACCTCTCTGCGGAAGCAGCTTTGAAGATGTGCCTGAGGCACTTCTCTTTCTCTTCTCTCTGCCCCTATATCTCCAATCAAGAGAGTCTCCAATTGATGACTTTTCACCATCTTTGAACTTTGGGGAGGAGGAAAAGCAAGGGATTCTGCTACCTGCAACAGAAGGTGGCTGAGAAAACATCCACCTATGGACAAAACAGTTGACCTGGGAGAGGAGGGTGGAGCATTGGGGATCTGCCCTACAGGTGGACTTTGAGGGTGGGAAGAGTGAACAAGAGGGTTCAAATCCCCAGTCAGCTCTCTGCATTTAAAGAACAAGCACTATTTATTTGGAAAGACACACAGTCTCTCACAACTGGAAGAAACCTATTTTTTTGTGAAATAAAATGAAAATCCTTTAGGTCTTCAATCCATTTAAACTTGAAACAAAATAGGATCCCTTTTCCTTTCTTTTTCTTTCTTTGCCTTCTTTTTTCTAGTAGGACACCCACAGAGGGCATGGTGAAAGCAAAAATGAATCTAGAATTGTCCCCAGGCTGTGAGCAGGCTGCCCAGCACCCATGTCTGTCTGCAGAGACTGGGGAAGGCTTAGTTGTAGTGTGGATATTGAGGAAGGAGTATCCCATTATGCCCTCACCAATTCGGATGCCAGGGCGCTCTCCAAACAAATCCTTCCAACATAATTCACAAATTTATGGAAGGTCCTGATCTCTGTCACTCACTGAGCAGACTCTGGTGGTAATTGGAATGTTCCACCAGTGACTTTTACAGTCAGTTTAAACAAGAACAAAAACACCTAATTTGCAATGGAAAGGAAAATGCATTGTCAAGGCTTTGTCTGACACAACAGGTGGTCAAAGGTGCTTGAAAAAATAAGCAAAATTAATTATAATAAGAGCTACTAATTTGGGGGTATATCCTTCTGAGGCAGGGTTAAACTCTTATCTTTGGGGGTGTATCCTTCTGAAGCAGGGTTAAACTCTATCTTTGGGGGTGTATCCTTCTGAGGCAGTGTTAAACTCTATCTAAATATTTTTAGTTCATTAACAGCTTGTTGAATCTCCCAGCCAGTCACTCCCATTTTGCAGATGAGAAGACTGAGAGGTGCAGAGAGGTTAAGGGGTTTGCCCAGGATTATGCAGTCAGTAAGCAACAAGCTAGAATTCAGATTTGGGAATTGGAATTCCACCGGCCCAGACTGAAGCTAACGCCTTTGCGTCTGGCTTTTTTTCTTTTCCTATGATCAGATTTATGTCCCAGCGAGGGTGAGAGCGATGCTGAAGCAGAGAGCAAAGAGGAGCACGGCCCGGAGGCCTGTGACGCGGCCAAGATCTCCACCACCACGTCGGAGGAGCCTTGTCGTGACAAGAGCAGCCCGGCGGTCAAGGGGCACCTCTTCGCTGCAGAGCCAGGTGGTCGGCCTCGAGACACGGGGCGGCTGGACAAGGCGTCGCCGGACTCACGCCACAGCCCGGCCACCATCTCGTCCAGCACCCGTGGCCTGGGCGCGGAGGAGCGCAGGAGCCCGGGCCGGGAGGGCGCGGCGACGTCCAAGGTGGAGGAGGCACGCGTGCTGCCTGGCAAGGAGGCCTTCGCGCCGCTCACGGTGCAGACAGACGCGGCTGCCGCGCACCTGGCCCAGGGACCCCTGCCTGGCCTCGGCTTCGCCCCGGGCCTGGCAGGCCAGCAGTTCTTCAATGGGCACCCTCTCTTCCTGCACCCTGGTCAGTTCGCCATGGGGGGTGCCTTCTCCAGCATGGCGGCTGGCATGGGGCCCCTACTGGCCACTGTGTCTGGGGCCTCCACCGGTGTCTCGGGCCTGGATTCCACCGCCATGGCCTCTGCTGCCGCGGCACAGGGACTGTCTGGGGCATCTGCGGCCACCCTGCCCTTCCACCTGCAGCAGCACGTCCTGGCCTCTCAGGTATTTATCCTGCTTCCTCTCAGCCCCTCCCCTGTTCCCTCTAGTTTCTCCGCTCCTTGATACCAGATCCTCACCCAGCCCCTTGGCTAGCAGCTTTAAATAGTAGAGATAATTAATAAGATTTTTTATTAAGCCATTATTAGGTTCAAGGCTTATCTCACTGACCCCCCTCCCAAAAAAAAAAAAAACCTTAAAAATATTCTTCTATGTTAAGGGATGTTTCCAGCAGAGCAGGTAGGTAGATAGAGTGACTAGGTTATGCACACCACTTAACTTTGTGCCAGGCACTCTTCTAAGTGCTTGATCTACTCTGCTTCATTTGATCTAACCCTTAGTGGCATGATTATGATTATCACTTCCACTTTACAAATGAAGCAGAAGAGGTCCAGAGATGTTGAGTAACTTGTCCAAGATCACACAGTGTTTACACCATAGAGCTGGGGCTCTGTCTGTCCCGCTGTCTGACTCCAGGGCCTCTTCTAAGGTTTTCGAGTTTAGCTTCAGAGTAACTTCTTAAGTATCACATGGCCAACCCTCCCCACAGGAATTGGACCAGGGAGAAACGAAGGCCTGGGAAGGGGAAGTGACTTTTTGAATTCAGTCTTGAGTCTCCCGGCCTTTTCTCCCCATCCCCCACCTGAGAGCAGGCCAGCCTACTCCTTACTGGGTAAATGGTTTGTGCACACATGGGAAATGTCAGACTGGGGGCAGGCCTGGTGGTCTGTGTATGGTTCAGACAGCACAGGGTGGTTGGGGAGAAGTCTCAGGCTGCTCAGAACCCTCTGAACCCAGTGAAAAGGTTCTATGATGTTTCCTGCGTGCTGTTGCCTTTTGTTTTGTCTAAGCGCATTTGTCTCCCTTCTCTGAGCCAAGAGGCAGGATTGCCCTCCCCCTCTCTGGGAAAGAGGGAGCTGAGAAAAAGACTTCTGGCAATTCTCAATTCTGCTCAGCTCTTCTGCTGGCTTCTTCGGAGATGGTGTCATAGGTGGGCAGGTGATAGGTGGACCAGGGGCTGCCTCTCTGCGCACAAACACTGATGGTACCTCAAGGCATGGCACAGAGAGAAGTGGCCCAGTCCAGGGTCCCCACATTTTTCACTGCTGTTTCTGTCAGTTCCTAGCTCAGTGAGTTCCTGAACTCCTGGGACTTACCTCACCTTCCCACCTGTAACATGGAGCTGGCTGATTTCTTTGTCTCTGTTTATAAAAAATGCCCTTTTATTTCCTCCCCTCACTTTGATTTCCTTTTGCTTAAGATCTTCCCTGGGGGGGGGGTTCCTTTGAATAATTTATAAGATTGCTGTGTGAGGATTTGAGGAGGGGGGACAAGAATGGCAAAAAAAATTATGCCTAAGGATTTATGCCCTTTTGTTGTCCCTCAGCCAGCTTGTGGGGTAGACTGAATCTGTAGCCCCACTTAGCAGGTGCAACAACTAACCCTTGGGGGGATTGCTACAGTCTCTGTGTGCATAGTGGTTCATTTCATATGCAACAAGTCCCAAAAGGTATATGAATTCTTATAATTTCTCTGGCTGGTTTTTTTTTTTTTCATATAAAGAAGCTGAGGTACAGGGAGTTAAGTCCCTCTGCCTAGGGTGACACTACTAAGATTTGAACCTGGAGAAGCCCAAGTGTTGTCGCCCCCCCCACACACACACACTTCCCAAAGGAAAAGGATTAATGACTTGCCCTTGGTGGAGGGAGGAGATGGAAGAGGTTGGCTCCTCCTCACCCTGCGGCCCCTACTGGGCTGACGGTCCTGTGCATTTCCTTTGCTTCCCCAGAGCCTGGCCATGTCGCCTTTCGGAAGCCTGTTCCCTTACCCCTACACGTACATGGCGGCGGCAGCAGCCGCCTCCTCTGCAGCGGCCTCCAGCTCGGTGCACCGCCACCCCTTCCTCAATCTGAACACCATGCGCCCAAGGCTGCGTTACAGCCCCTACTCCATCCCGGTGCCTGTCCCCGACAGCAGCAGCCTGCTCACCACCGCCCTGCCTTCCATGGCAGCGGCCGCGGGGCCCCTGGACGGCAAAGCCGCTGCCCTGGCGGCTAGCCCCGCCTCGGTGGCCGTGGACTCGGGCTCAGAACTCAACAGCCGCTCCTCCACGCTCTCCTCCAGCTCCGTGTCCTTGTCGCCCAAACTCTGCTCCGAGAAGGAGGCGGCCACCAGCGAACTTCAGAGTATCCAGCGGTTGGTCAGCGGCTTGGAAGCCAAGCCGGACAGATCCCGCAGCACGTCCCCATAAACCCCTCCCAGAAAAAGTCTCTTCATTCCAGTCCAGTCAAGTCTGCAGTGCACTTTGTCGGATGTAAAATAAACCACGGGCCTGCCGTGGCGTAAGCCTTTTCCTTTGCAGTCCCGTCCAGGAAGGGGTGCTGGACTCTCTTGAGAGATTGTACTAGAGACAGGCCCTGTCTTCTGGCGTGGTTTATATATCCGGGATCTGGCTCTGATTCCGTTTGTTGCATTGAGCTATTGGGGGTGGAAGTTAAAACAGTATGTGGAGAACAACTTCCAGCCAGGCTGGTCTGGGAGCTGTGGCTGAAGAAAACGGCAGCCAAGCCCACCAGGAGGGGAGGTGTTCAAAGGCACCACCTCAGTGTGGATTTATATATATATATTTTTTTTTTTTCCTTCACTGTGTCAAGTGGAAACAAAAACAAATAAAATTTAAAAAAATTGGGACAAATGCATACATTAACTTGATTCTGTTTGTGAAAATTAAAAACTTTATAGTGACTTGCATTATCAGTTCTCAATAAATTACTGAGCAGCATTGTTTGGGCAGGGAAACCCTGCCATCCTTGTTTAGTCTATATTAAGAATTAAATCTGTGTCTTTTTAATATTCTCGTGATGTTTTAAGAGCCGCTGTAGGTCTCTTTTTGCATGTTCCACAGTAATGTATTTGTGGGTTTTATTTTGAAAAGGCTTGCTTTTAGAAAGAAAACAACATACCCCATGCCCCTCTCTCAATCCTGCCTCCTCAAATTGGCAACCCCCAGGGGGGAAGGGGATTTAGAGGGGCGAGGGTGGAAAACACACAAAATGAATTTATTTTATCTAAGCTGTGTAGCAGGATTCGTGTCCTCCCTCTTGGGCAGTTCTTTCTCTTTCCTGTATATGCAATAACAAGGTTTTAAAAAAAAATAATAAAGAAGAAGCGAGACTATTAGACAAAGTATTTATGTAATTATTTGATAACTCTTGTAAATAGGTGGAATATGAATGCTCAGAAAATTAAACTTTAATTTATTGACATTGTATATAGCTCTATGTAAATAGGATTGGCGACTGTCAGATTTTGTCCTTGTGTTTTCCTTTAGTTGATTTTATTTCCAGGTCACACACTTTCTGCACCAACACGAACATACTTTCAAAAGAGTTGTTAGCCATTTTTCTTAATGTCTCAAAGTGGGTGAAAGTGCTATTTCTTATGTTAGCCAAAATTGGGGAGGGGGTGCCACTTTCCCGGCTAGTTTAAATTCCTTGAAACACAGCTGAGATTGCTGTGGAAGGGGGGCAGAGGCCCGTGGTTTGACTTTTAATTTTTTTCTTTTGTATTTGTATTTGCTAGTCTCTAATCCCCAAACGAAGTGGAATTAATTTACTACTGTGTTCAACATGGATGGTGTTTTGAATTGGTGCCCGTAGGGACATACTTACAGTTCAAAAGTCAGGTGCTGAGAGATCGTTTAAATACAAAAATTCATGAAGGTATATTTTGTGTTATAGTTGTTGATGAGTTCTTTGGTTTTCTGTATTATTTTTCCCCCTCTCTTTAAAACGTCACTGAAATTTCAATAAATTTTTATTGAAATGGCTTTGGACCTCGTGTTAAATGCTTTCTTTAGTAACCTTTGCTGAAGGTGGAGGGTCAGGGAAGGATTCAACCCCTTCCTTCTCGTCTACCCCCTTCCATTCGCCTTTAAATAATTAAGACCGCCCCCAGCGAACCAAAATAAGTCACTCAAGTTACAAAGCTAAAAACAAAAGTCCCTTACTCGGGCGAAGGGAGCTGCTCAGAAATCTGAAATTACTTTTCCTTTAACTTAGGAAGCAAAACGGAAGGCGGAAAGAGGCCTGATTAGAATTCGGGAAGAATAGTAATTTTAGGATATTTAAGTTTTAATGGGAAAAGACAGCCTTGCTCTCTAAGTCAGCTTTTCCTACACGGATCAGACCAAAAAGAAGTTCGAGCACTACGAATGTTTTTCGTTTTCAGCTCGTACTCTCCCTTGACAGAGATCTGGGGAATCCAAGTCAAAAAATGCCTTCTCGCACCCGTCTATTTGGCGCGGGAAAGGGCTAGCAGAATCCCCTTTCCACCGGACTGGGCTTGGCAAGGCAGCAACTCTCCAGGTTAAAGAAGGCAGGACTGAACGCCTCCAACCAGGCACACACTTCTGCTTGTCCCTGGTGCCTCAAATTGAACCAGGCTGGCCCAAGGCGCCCCTACGAGGCCTCATCTATCCCGAGTTGTGCGCGCGAAGCACGGCCAGCCCCGCGCAGACTTAGCAGTGTCACGCGAGGGAGGAGGGAAGTTTTCCTTGCGAGGGAAAGGTAAACCCAGAGCGCATGTTTAACCCCCTCCAAGGGAAAAGTCACCCTGGAGGTTGACATCCTCTCCTAGTTCTCTCCAGCAACCAGGCTCCAGGCAGTTTGGGGAGTTGCCTTTTGAAGTTCAATTTATCTTTGAAACATTCAATAAAAAATGGTGAGGCGGTGTCATTCTTTTGGTCTCCCCACCTCCAGGCTTGCCTCCGAGGTGCGTGTATGTCTGGGGGAGGGGGCGGCCTGGGAAGGTTCTTCAGGGTTAGTCCTTATGCCTTTTCTTGCCCTGGGGGCCTTGACGTGAAGACCAAGCCGGAGCCTGCCTGGCGGCTGCCTACCTCCCCACCCCCAGCCCCTGGAGCCCGCCTGCCCGGCCCCACGTCCCTGTCACCTTCGGGGCTGTTGAATGGCCGGCTAGGAGAACGCCTCCTCCCCTCCTTCATCCTGTACTTGGAAGGGGACCCAGGTCGAGACCTTTTGGAGAGGGAGGCAAAGTCCTTTCCATCTCCAGCCGGCACGTGGGGAGCCCTACGGCCTCCCCTGCGCTGTCTCTTAGGGTGGGAGGGAAGACAACCCGGAGGAGGGTGAATTTGGAGGCCCCGGGGACCTCGGGCGGTAGCTTCTTGAGGGCCTGGAGATCTCCAGGGCCCGCGTCTCACGCACAGCCGCTGCTGCCGAAAAGGGGACAGTTTTCGGCCCAAAGATAACTCGGTGCTGCGCCCTTGACAAAGTGGCAGCTGGCTGTTGCGCCTAAGGAGAAAAATAACTCCGCCTCAAAGAGGCAAGAAATGCGTTTCTTTCTCAGTTCAGATGTGCTCACCTCTTACCCAACCCCTAGATTCGGGGACAGTGCTCAGGCGCGTGTCCAGCCTGTCCTACAAGCTTGGCTTTTTTCTTTTAATCTCCTGTGCATCTTATTTGTATATAGTGGCGTTAATGAGTAACTCTTGTGGCGCTGATGGACAGGGGGTGAACCGCTCGCAATCTCTCTGGATTTCGCTGCCTATTACTCACCTGGCGCCGGTCGCAATCTCGCCGCGGGCTTTATGGTGGCTGCGGCGGCCGCCGCTGAGGCCACTCCGGGCCGGCGCCTTCGCCCTTTTCCCGGGCTTCGAGTGCCACCTATCTGTCTGGCCTACAAATGCGCCCTGGGCACCGCCGCTTGCTCAGCACCCCGGCGCCTTCCCGGTTCCAGAACTTGGGCGTTTCACCTTTACCCCTTCTCGGGTCACCCTTTTGTCCCCAGCCCGCACTTCCCTCTCATTCCATCTCCACTGCCATCCTCCACATCGGAAGGAGCAGCGGTCCTCTTTTTCCTGGGTATCTCTTTCACTCCTGTTTGGGCCTCAGAGGAGAAAAATAGTCCTTTCCTCCTTTGGATTTTCAAAGAACGTTGGAAATTCAGCGAGAGAACCCTCGTGCATAGTTCTCTCGCCAAGTACCGTGCTGCTCCGTGTAGAAATCTCCTATAGACCCCTGTTCTAGACCCCTCCCGGCAAGGAATAACCTGAATTCACGATGGGTAGAGAAAGGATACTCCTTTTCCTAACAAACACACCTCTACTTCTACCCTGGGTACGACTTCCCTTGCCTGGATGATCTCTTGCTAACTTTACAGCACTGGAAGTTTTCGTTTTTTAACCTGGCGTGGTCTACAGGGACAAAGGCCACGGCTCGTGGGAGCGGCAAACCATACGGTCCCTGGCGGGGGTCAGCTACTGCAGCCTGCAGGGCCCAGCGACTTCATGATTTGTAGATTTAAGGTGACAAATGCGAGGGCCGGCTAGAGGCCTCCGGCCCCTGCCTGTCGGGAGAGTCGGCTCCAAGCCTGGCTGAGCCCTGGCGTCTGAGACCTGCGGAGGGGAGGGGTGGGGTCGCCTTTTGCTGTGCTTTGAGCCGGGTAAAGGCGTCCGGGTTCCTGCTGACCTCCCGGCGCTAATTGCAGGGGCCGAAGGGCGCGCTCGGGCAGAGGCAGGGGTCACGACCCAGCACTCCCTCCTCCCGAGGTCTGGGCAACCCCCAAGGAGCCGGGTGTGTGCAGGCGGGTGTGTGCGCGCGCCTGAGGCCTCTCTCTGATCTGCGCTGTCCTGGGACCCACCCTTTCTTTGAGAGGACAGTTCTCGACCTGCAGGCCCTCTAAAAATTTCCAACCACTAGGGAAAACCCGGGTCCTGAACTTTCCCTTAAGCCAGCAGACGGCTGCAAGAGGCTTGAAATGCTTCACTTCTGCGTGCTTTCTGCCCCGCTGATTTCCAAATTTGACCTCACCACAACAGACCAAGAGAGTGGCTGTCTGGGTGTAGCTACCAGGCTTGGAGAGGCTACCCGGGCTCTTACATATGCAGCCATCTATGTTCCTACCTATGGGTAGCTCTTTGGGGTGTTTGCACTCTGGGGCCAGGAACTGCAGGTGTTAGAACGATACATGTATGTGTTTGTGTGGACTTCTGCGCGCTCCATCTGTAGACGTCTCTTCCAATTTAAAAAGTTCATGTCCAAGACAGTTCCGGATGTAGATGCATTTGGTTGTTTTATAATCAAGATGCGTATAATCAAGAAGTATATGTTGCAGATGTCTGTGTTCAAAGTACATGTAGCAACAACAATAAAAATAGCTGGCTTGCAAGGGCCAGGAGCACGTGCCAGGTCCGTTAAGCAGCCCACAGAAGTGACCTACTTTAGCCCTCACAATTAACCCTTTCAGTTGTTTATAATTTTTACTCTGTGTTTTACAAAGGAAAAAACTGAGGTTCAAAGGAGTTATTTACCTTAGCCCCCCCCCCCCCGGGAAAATTTTGGAGCTAGGAGTTTGAATAGAAAGGGGCTCCAGAATCTTTTTTTATTCCCATTCCTGATTCAGGTGGAGGTGGAAGTTTTTGGGGTAAATTTGTCCTGGAGCTAGAGGAGTCTATAAGTCTGTTCTGGAATTGGGAGTATGTCTCCCATGGTTTCATCTGAGAATATTTTAGTTGCTGCATGAATCTGTCATGCAAAGTCTCTCTCTGTTTTCTGTGTCCAAAACACTCACAGGAGCTAAGACCGAGGGTATGGGACATTTCTCTCCAAGCAGATGAAGAGAGAGATTGGCTGGGACAGACACCCAATTTCAAAATATCTGGGGCAGAGCACTGAATCAAATACAGAAGGTGAGTGCAAAAGAGGGAATTGCCAGGGCCGGCAGAGGCAGGGTGACCACTCCAAGGTTTCTCTTTCCACTGGGGTTGGGGAAGGAGACTCTAGTTGGGTGTCTCAGACTTCCCTCCATCAGCCTCAGATCCTCCAGGTTCAGTGTTTCCAGTGTTTGCTGTGCTCTGTCTACCCCTGGGGCAAAGGCCACACAGTCTGGGGGCTGCAGGTAGGGAGTCCGTAGGCACAAAGTTCATTTGTTTTTTCCTAGTGCCACATTGCCTAGATTCCAGGAACCTGCTCAAATTTAGCTTTTTTTCCTGCTCTCTAATCTCTAACTTTTTGGCCCCAGCTGAAGCCGAGGGCTCAGCTAGTGGAAGGATTAATTCTAATGAGAAGTCAGCCAAGAGGTGCTAAGGGCTCCTCGAAGGAAGAGCAGAGCCAGGTTATATGGGGCAGGGCGACCCAAGTCCCCACAGCCCGGGCAACTGTAGGCCCCAGGCATCTGGAGTGTCAGGGCCTGAGTCTGGCTGCATACCGGGCAGGGGTGAAGAGAAGTACCTTGCGCCTCCAAAACAAGGTGCTTTCTGCTGAGGGGATAAAGTCCGGGGGGAGGCCTTTGCATCTAGCATCTCACAGATCTTGTCCAGTCTGGGGAATGAGGGGCAAAAATGAGGTGGGTGGGGAGGGAAATGCAACCAGTCAGAGGAACCTGGATGGGCCCTGTCCAAGCCTGCCCCCACTGTAAGTCCAAAGCTCCCAGTCCACCAGACTATTTGAGCTTTTGAAATGCGATCTCAGGGAGCCACTTCAGTTTCCAGCTAATGATGCAGGCTCTGGTTTCGGCCTGGGAAATTGCTTCCCCTGGCCAGTACAGCCAACTCTCACCTAAGTGCCAACTCTCACCTAGGTGCTCTTAAGGCCGTGCTGGGTCCAGGAAGGTGAGCCCCTTACCCCTTCTCCCCCATGTTCTCTAAGAGTCAAGGCCACCACAGTCACGAAACTGACACAGGGGTGAGAAACTTTTTCCTGCCACTTATGCCTGTTGTCCACCCCAGTCCCCAGCGCGTGCAACTTTGACATAACTTTTTGTTTTGTTTTGCATTTTGCAGGGACCAAGAGCCCCTTCTCTAACACTGTAGCGCCAGCTGTCCCTAAGGCATCACTTTAGTCACCCTTGCTCCTTCCAACCCAGGTACAGAGCCGCAATATGGGCTTGTTCAAAGGATGGGCACTGACAGTGTGTCTGCCAAATGGTGCACTCACGACCCCGACCAGCACCTGGCCTTCCTCTGGTGCCCACATGCCAAAGACCGGCATTATTTATCGAATGGGGCATTCCCAAGATTCCTCACAGGGCTCATGGTTTTCAGTGATTCCCCAGAAATTGTATACAAATGTTTGTTAGTGTGCATATGTCCATATATATTTTTTAGGGGACCCTACAGTTGTCCCAGGTTCTCAGAAGTGTGTGAGCCCAGCCAAATTAACACCCACTGACTGCTCTGGGAACTATAAGAAATGGGGATGGGGGAACATTAGGGTGGCCCCTGGGGAATTCTTTTGGCTAGGTAGCATTTCACTTTAGTAACTTTGCCTCCCCCACTTCAAGGAAGAACACTATTTGTTTGCTTATTTTTTTTTTCTTTTTGAGACAGAGCCTCAAGCTGTCACTCTGGGTAGAGTGCTGTGGCATCACAGCTCACAGCAACCTTCAACTCTTGGACTTAAGCGATTCTCTTGCCTCAGCCTCCTAAGTAGCTGGGACTACAAGTGCCTGCCACAACGCCCAGCTACTTTTTGGTTGTAGTTGTCATTGTTGTTTGACAGGTCTTGGCTGGATTTGGACCCTTCAGCTCTGGTGTATGTAGCTGGCGCCTTAGCTGCTTGAGCTATAGGCGTCAAGCTTTGTTTGCTTATTTTTAAGCTAAGCCTACAGACCTCCCCCAGGCCTCAGGCATTGTATAATTTGTTGATTAATTAATGATATTCACTTATCAATTCAGTGATTATGAACAGTCATTATTACCTCCAATGGATTCTGTGCCCATTTTCTATTGCTATGGTCACCCCCATTCAGCTGTCACAGATAAAAATAGAAAACTCCTGGGTGGCACCTGTGGCTCAAAGGAGTGGGGCACTGGCCCCAGCCAAAAACTGCCAAAAGAAAAAGAAAGCTCCTTTCAGAAATCAAAATGACTTTTTTTCTAGATGTCTCTTATAAGATCAAAGAAAAAGATCTGCAGGGGGGTTCTCTTCCTGGAGAGACTATTTGGGTCCATGTTGAGGGTTCTCGTAACCTCTATACCCCTCACCTTCCACCTTCAAATCCATCATTGGATGTGATGATACAGGCAGGTTTCATCTTTGTTTGGATTTTTTTTTTTTTTTACAGTTTTTGGCCAGGCCAGGTTTGAACCCACCACCTCCTATGGGGCGGGCCCCTATTCCTTTGAGCCACAGGAGCTGCCCTCTTTGTTTGCATTTTTAGAAAGACTTTGTTCTTTCCTTAAAGCCACACCTGGTGAAACAGGGGCTTGCACTTTGGAAGACAGGTGTGTGTGGGTTAAGGGGGAATAGGTTAAGGCCTGAGGATCACCTGAGCCTTTTCCTGAAAGCAAACATTAACAAGGGAAAGGTTGGGACCGCTTTCAGTGCAGAGAAGTCCCTTTATTTCCTGACAAAGCCTAGAACAAAGTAGGCACCTACCCAAAGCACGCGTGTAGGAGAGTCTAAACACGTCCAAGGATCCCACTAATTTGGAAGGCAGAGGGTATAGTGGTTACAGTGGATATAGTTTCTCCCTGTCATTTCCCCCTCTTGAGTCTCTTTCTCTTTTGATTCAGGCAAACATGCCAATAGCAAAATTCACAAACATAAAAGAACATTATGAATGGTGCAGAATGGTCAAGACAAAAGGGGGTGGATCCCGGGGAAGCCCCTCATCACCTCTAGGCCCTGTCTAAATAAATCCCTCCGAGTCACACTTTGCCATTTAGGATGGGTTTGTTCCTGGCATCAATGCAAGATTGATTTCAGATGAGATAACATTGTAAACTGAGGGTACCTACATATCTCCACTGCGCCCATTCTGCCCCCCAACACTCCATTTCAGCCACCACCAACAAATTCCCTGTGAACCTCTATTTCATTCCAAACTCCCCACCCCTTCCAAAAAACCTTTCTAGGAGACAAAACCCAAAACAAGTACAAATGTCTATGCCAGTGTTGGGTGACAGCACTGTGTCTGCCTCCCTTGAAACTGGGGACATGGTGCCTTTTCTTTTTTTGTTGATAAACAGGCCATTTCTGCTCTGGTTTTTATTTGACATGAAAGTTTTCGCGGTGTTCTTTCCCCCATTTCTTGAAACATCCTGGTCTCTGAGGTGGGGTAGAGGGTCAAAACAGGAAAGGGGAACTGAAGTCACTTAGCATATTTCCCCCAGGGGAAAGATTCAAGCTACCTGTTTTGCAAACTCGAGGAAGGGAGGATACATAAATAAATAAAAGAACTTCCACTGCTCGCCCCTGCTTTTGGTAGGCCGTTCATTTGCCGCCATCTGCTGGTTTCACCGGGAAGTGCATGAGGCATCCAACCAACCCTTCTTAAGGTTGAGTCCCACATTCAACAAATCATTACTGAGGCATGGTCTCTGTTCTCCTGGAACTTGCATTCCAGTGAAGCAAGCCTCATGGGCATTTCCTGAAAGTAAGATACAGAGGGAATATAGTGGCAAGGGAAAGAACTGGAATTTGGAGGCAAAAAAAACCCGGGACTGAGCCCAGCTCAAGTGGCTCACGCCTGTAAATCCTAGCACTTTGGGAGGCTGAGGTAGAAGGATCACTTGAGCCTAGGAGTTCAAGACAAGCTTGGGCAGCATAGTAAGTCAACCTCTGCCCCTTATCTCTTTAAAAAATAACAAAAAATTAGCCAGGGTTAGTGTCACACACCTGTAGTCCCAGCTTCTTGGGATTTTGAGGCAGGAAGATGACAAGCACACATGTTAGAGGCTGCAGTGAGCTAGGATTGCACTCCAGGCTGGGCAGTAATCATAACCCTGTTTCAAGAAAAGGAAAAGGGGGCCACATGAGATGGCTCAAGCCTGTAATATTAGTACTGTGAGAGGCTGAGGCAGGAAGATCCCTTGAGCTCAGAAGTTCAAGACCAGTCTGAGCAAGAGCAAGATCCTGTCTCCACTAAAAATAGAAAAATTAGCTAGGCATAGTGGTGGGTGCCTGTTATTTCCAGCTTTTGGAGAGGCTGAAGCAGGATGATTGCTTAAGCCCAGGACTTTGAGATTGCTGTGAATGAGGCTAATGCCACGGGCACTCTAGCCTGGGCAGTAGTAGGAGACTGTCTCAAAAAGAAAAAAAGAAAGAAAAAACAAAAAAAATGAGCCTGATGTCCTGGCTTTGCCATCTACTTGCTAAGTGTCCCTTAGCTAGCCAAATGGCTTGCTTTTGTAGATCTCAATTTCTCATACAATAATAGTAGAATATTGATTCTTCCATACCTCTAGGCAGGTGTGCTGGGAAGAGCAAAGGACGAATACCCTTGCAAACCACCTGCTGCATCAATAGTTCCTATTCCTTTCCCTGGACTGATGTGACTACATTAAAACACAGGCAGTTCATTTAGGGAGCTTTTCTTTCCTCATGAGTATTCTGGAAAATTGCTTCCTCACCCCCGCCCCAATTGTACAGCTCTCCAGCAATTTAATTTAACCAATATTTATTCAGCAGGGATTCTGGGTAAAGGTTACTCCAGAATGAAGGTGACTAGGTCAGCCCTCCGGCCAGCTAGCTGCCCTCTGTTAGGAGTCTTCTTCCTTGCCACATACTTGCTGAGAGCAGTCCCAAATGATCATGTCAACGCCAGATGCTGCTACTCTCTTTCTCACCTGTGGTCATCTTGGTTTAAAGGGGCTCCCCAAATCCCCTCCTGCCTCCCCTCAAATCCAGTGGTCCTGCTGCTAAGAACTGACCCTCATCAGCTTCACCTGTCAGTGACTCCAGTGGCCCACAGATGCCCATCAAGCCTCGCCCTCTCCAGCCTCTAGAACACATCTGATCTAGTCCTCCATTTCTCTCTCCAAACTGCCTTTGCCAAATCATCATATTTCTTCTCTCCACCTCACCTTCTTCGCCCAGGTTTTTCCCTCAGCTCAGGGTTTTTCAAACCAGATAATTCTCTGTTGTGTGGGGACCGTCCTGTGCATTGTGGGGTCTTAGCAGGACCTCTGGCCCCCACCTACCAGATTGTAGCAGCATCCTCTCCTCTAGAGGGGACAATAAGAAATGTCTCCAGGCACGGCCAAGTATCCTGAGGACTATCAGGTGGGGGACACGTCACCCCTGGTTGAAAACCACTGCCTTAGTCTGATCCCTTCCTCACCTTTTTCTCTTTGGGTTCACTTCCTCATGGACTTCAAGGCCACATTTTCCCTAGGTCCTTTTCTAACCTCCCAGATCAATCCCCTAACACCTTCCACTGAGCAGATAGTAATTTTATTTTATTTTTATTTTATTTTATTTTTGAGATGGAGCCTCAAGCTATCCCCCTGGGTAGAGTGCCATGGCATCACAGCTCATAGCAACCTCCAACTCCTGGGCTCAAGAGAGTCTCCTGCCTCCGCCTCCCAAGTAGCTGGGACTACAGGCACCCGCCACAACACTTGGCCATTTTTTGGTTGCAGCCATCATTGTTGTTTGGAGGGCCCGAGCTGGGGATTCGAACCCGCCACCTTAGGTGTATGTGGCTGGCGCCTTAGCCGATTGAGCCACAGGCGCTGAGCCCAGATAGTAATTTCAATTAGGCAACAGATGGTATAATGAAATACTTAGTGAATCTTCCCCCTAAGGGAGTGGAAGCGACCAGAGGGCAGGGGCTTGGACGTCCTTATTCATTGTAGTGTTATCAAGAGGCCTTGTAAACGACAGTTGATGAAGCTCATTGCACAATTGTTTGCTAGTGATCAAGGTTGCCCTCAAGGTCTCTTTAACTGAGTTTCCTCTGTTTAAAGCTCTTAGGTCATCTGGGACTTTTCCGCTTGTCACTCCAGCTATCCTGAGGCCTGGCTGCTGAAGGAAGACATCCATGCATCACCAAATGGTGGCCTGGAGGCCAAGCACAGCCTGCCACCTGTTTTCAGAGGGCCTGTGAAACAAAAAAGGTTTTTACTTTTTTGAATGGTTGGGCAAAAAAGAAAAAAACCAAAAGAAGAAGAATAAGCTCAGTGCCCGAAGTTCAGCGGTTAGGGAGCTGGCCACATACACTGGGGCTGGCAGCTTCGATCTCAGCCTGGGCCTGCCAAACAACGACAGCTACAACAACAAAAAACAGCTGGGCGTTATGGCATGCCCCTGTAAACTCAGCTACTTGGGAGGCTGAGGCAAGAGAATCTCTTGAGCCCAAGAGTTTGAGGTTGCTGTGAGCTATGACACCACTGCACTCTACTGAGAGTGACATAGTGAGACTCTGTCTCAAACAAAGAAGAAGAAGGAGGAGGAGGAAGAGGAAAAGGAGGAGGAGAATAATTCTTAATAAAGTATGAAAATTACATGATAAGCAAATTTTAGTTTTCATAAATAAAGCTTTCTTGGATCCCAGTCACGCTAGCTTATTTATTAATACATATGGTCTTGTTTCAGCAGGGACTGTATTATTCAAAAAATTGTATTTATTTATTGTCCTTGTACAGACAAAGCATGCCCACCCCTGAACAAAAGGAAGGGGTAGTTATTATACCTGTTTTTCAAAACAGAAAACTGCAACAAACCACAAAGATACCTGGAGCCAGTTACTGTTACAATGTGAGGGAATCCCACCTCGCCAAAATGTAGACTAGAGGCCTAGTTGCTTGAAGACTAGGTCCCCAAGGTGCTGAATGAGATTAAGAATAAGAATTTAGAAGTTGGGGCTTGGTGCCTATAGTACAGCAGCTAGAGCACCAGCCACATACACCAGAGCTGGTGGGTTTGAACCCAGCCCGGACCTGCCAAACAATGACAACCACAAAAAAATAAAAAATAGTCGGGCATTGTGGCGGGCGCCTGTAGTCCCAGCTACTTGGGAGGCTGAGGCAAGAGAATCCCTTAAGCCCAAGAGTTGGAGGTTGCTGTGAGCTGTGATACCCCAGCACTCTACCGAGGGCGACATAGTGAGACTCTGTCTCAAAAAAATAGAATTTAAAAGTTGTCTGGGAGTGGTGGTTCATGCCTATAATTCTAGCACTTTGGGAGGCCTGAAGCTGAAGAATTCCTTGAGCCCAGGATTTTGAGGCCAGCCTGGGCAACAGAATGAGACCCTATTTCTACAAAAATAATAAAATTTAAGGCCAGGTGCAGTGGCTCACACCTGTAATCCTAGCACTCTGGGAGGCCAATGCATGTGGATGGCCTGAGCACACAGGTTGGAGACCAGCCTGAGCCAGGAATAGAACTTGTCTCTCAAAAAAAAAAAAAACAACAACAAAAAAAACTAGGTGTTATGATGGGTGCCTATAGTCCCAACTGCTTGGGAGGCTGAGGCAAGAGAATTGCTTGAGTCCAAGAGTGTGAGTTTGCTGTGAGCTGTGACACCATGTTGCCCTACCCAGGCCAATAAAGTGAGACTCTATCTTAAAAAAAAAAAAAAAGAAAATTTAGCCAGGTATGGTGGTGTTCACCTACAGTCCCAGCTACTCAGGAGGCTGAGACAGGAGGATACCATAAGCCCAGGAGTTTGAGGTTGCAGCAAGCTACCATCAGACCACTGGGCAACAGAATGAGACCTTGTCTCTGAAATAAAGTAAAATAAGAATCTGAAATTTGCTTTCAAAAAGACAGTGGCTATGACATCCAGCACTTAGTAAGTTCTCAATAAAACAGCCTGTTTATTCACAGGTCACTGCAGCCCCAGGGCAGGGGACGAACACTGCATCTTGGAGAAAAGGCGCTGGTTGCTCAATGTCTAGGTTTTAAAATGACTGGGCCAAAGGTTAAAAACAACAGATTGTGGGAATCAAAAGACAGTGAATGGGGATGGTTGCTGTAGGCTCAAGGTGACATCAGCTTTGTTTTAGATTCCACTCCCAGTGAAGTGAAGGCAGAATGACTGGAGCGAAAGACAAAAGCAGAGGCTCCCATGAATGGCTTTTTCTGTGATTTGCTTTCCTTTGGGCTGAATGGAGGAGACTTAAGGTCACCTGACTCCTCTCTAATGCTCGTAGCAATTCAGTGCGCACAAAAGAAGCTACAATAATTTTCTCTCCTCTCTCTCTCTTTCCCTTTCCTTCCTCCCTTCTTTCATCTTTTCCAATTCCAGATAACGGCTTTCACCCTGAGGCTCGGCTCTGAAACTGAGGCTTGGGAGAATGTAAGTGATTTGCCCCAGGTTGCCCTTCCAACAGGACTTGATCACTAAATTGGAGCCTCCCCCTCTGAACCCCTCCTGTCCCTATGTCCTAGTGCCCCCCGCTTCCCTCTCCGCTGTGGCCTAAATGACAATCCTGTTATTTATCATTTTGAAGTCCCAGGATTTGCAGAACCCTAATCCAAGCTGAAAATGGACGCAATTACCCAGATAATTTAGGTAAACGTTGGGGTTGTGTTGTGAGTGTTTTAACATCCACGTCTGAATTATTGGAGTAATTGGCTTCTCATTGTGTTGTTGAAGAGGCCAATTCTCCCCAACAGCCCCTGTTTGTTTTGTCCCCGTGGAACAAGGCCTGGTAGCTAAGGAGAGCGGCAGGAACAAAACCCCAGGGAGAGAGAGGCAGTCTGGGCCGGCTCTAGAGGGGCAGCCAATTTGTGTTTGAGGTCAGTAACCTTTATAAAAATACACCCAACACACAAATACCAAGGTAGCAATGGGGGGGAGGGTGCTCAAAAATAAATTAACCCCCCGAAGCCCATACTTTTGGGAAAGAAACCCCCAAAAAGATCTTATACAATTTCTTAGAAAAAGAGAGGGGAATTTGGAGGCAGATAGTTCTGTCCCATTCACCCCATTCACCCCGTGTTTCCAATTTGCTTAGGAACTGTGTGACCCAGAAAGAGCTGAAGCTTCTTGGACCCACCACTTCCCTCCTCTAAAACACAGCTGATAATGATCCTTGCTTTAAAGGGTTGTTGGGGGATAATGCAGGTCAAATGCTGAACCTGGGGACTCAACAGTAAGTTCAATGCTTGCCGGCTATTATTGTTATTATTATTATTATTATTATTATTATTATTATTATTATTCTTTATGGGGTCTGAGATCCCATCTGCTAA
The DNA here is from genome assembly GCA_963574575.1 of Galagoides demidoff. Taxonomy (NCBI): domain Eukaryota; kingdom Metazoa; phylum Chordata; class Mammalia; order Primates; family Galagidae; genus Galagoides; species Galagoides demidoff. The sequence continues at coordinate 2,688 of CAUYQV010075305.1, read as the reverse complement.
AGTGAACACAATCACATGCCTACCCAGAAACAAGGCAGCTGCCCCCAGACCTCCCAGCCAGCTTCTTTCCTGGTCGGCACACCATGTCATAACAGGAAGGCTGGTGCCCCCACGGACACCCGAACAATGGGAAATCCATGCATTAAAATTTTATAGACTGCGGCAGCCCAGTTCAAAAGAAACAGACTTTAAAGAAAAGCAAACCGGTGTCCAATGACATCAAGTAGAACCAGGAGCCCCAAAGTACATAAGCTTCTTGTCTCTGTTCTTATTTATTTATTGCTGGTGCTCGCACCAGTTCAGGCGGCAGGAGGCTGGCAGGGAGGAGGAAACGGAGCCGCGGAAGGGTTAAGCCCTGATGTCGGGACTCAGTGCCATTTCAAGGCCAGAGAACTCCGCGTTCCATAAACACAAGGCCAACCCAGTAAACAAAAAGGAGTATAAAAATTTTGACAGTGAATCAAAACACGTGCAGTGATGCTAAAAATCAAACAGGTGTACTGTCTCCCACTGTCATCCCGTGTCCATGGCAACCTTTCATTTGGAACTGGTATTCTTAACCAGACTACACATTAGACTCACCTGGGGAGCCTGAACATGTCCCCCAAGTCAGTGCTACACCTCTGACTGGTTGAATTAGAGTTTGAAGCCTAACTTAGTATTTTTATTTTTTATTTTATTTATTTACTTTTTTGAGACGGAGCCTCAAGCTATCCCCCTGGGTAGAGTGCTATGATAGCACAGCTCACAGCAACCTCCAACTCCTGGGCTCAAGCGAGTCTCCTGCCTCCACCTCCCAAGTAGCTGGGACCACAGTCACCCGCCACAACACTTGGCCATTTTTTGGTTGCAGCCATCATTGTTGTTTGGCGGGCCCGGGCTGGGGATTCGAACCCACCACCTTAGGTGTACGTGGCTGGAGCCTTAGCAGATTGAGCCACAGGCGCCGAGCCAACTTAGTATTTTTAAAACTCTCCCAACATGATTCCAAACAGCGTCTGCACCATTGGCAGGTATTGGTCGTCCCCACAGGCTATTCATAATACCATTGGTAAGTCGTTTTAAGGAGGAAAAAAGAAAAGTAATATTTTCTACTTTTTAAGTCAAAAGAGGTTTTAAAAAGACTAAAAAAAAAGAAATTGGAACTCCTGGCCTAAAATTTGGGTGATTAGTTTTCTTATCTGGCTCTCTAGCTTCAGGGGATACATGGTCCTCTGAAATTTTAGTTTGCTGAAGTGCAGATGTGTGTTTGTCTGAAGAGATGGTCTGTGGTTTTCATCACATTTTCAAAGTACCTGAGTGGCTGTGCCTCTCCCCTAAAAAATGTCAAAGTTGTGGCTTGGTGTGAGGCTGGTGGGTTTGAGCCTGGCCTGAGCCTGCTAAACGACAATGACAACTGCAACAACAACAAAAATATTTGGGCACTGTGGAGGGCGCCTGTAGTCTCAGCTACTTGGGAGGCTGAGGCAAGGGGATCGCTTGAGCCCAGATTTGGAGGTTGCTGTGAGCTGTGACAGAACAGCACTCTACCAAGGGTGACATAGTGAGATTCTGTCTAAAAAAAAAAAAAAAGTTCCAGTTGCTGCTCCAAGATCAAATCCAATTAAGTATGTTCCAAGAGATCGTAGCGAGCGGAGGATAAATTTCTTTTTTTTTTTTTTGAGACAGAGCCTCAAGCTATCCCCCTGGGTAGAGTGTCATGGCATCACAGCTCATAGCAACCTCCAACTCCTGGGCTCAAGCGAGTCTCCTGCCTCAGCCTCCCACGTAGCTGGGACCACAGGCGCCCGCCACAACGCCCGGCCATTTTTTGGTTGCAGCCATTATTGTTGTTTGGCAGGCCCAGGCTGGGGATTCAAACCACCACCTTGGGTGTATGTGGCTGGCGCCTTAGCCGCTTGAGCCACAGGCTCTATCTACTACTGTTGTCTCCAACAGTAGGCTGAAATTGCACAAGATTGTGACCTTATCTTCTTGGATTCTCTAGGCCTCGTTGATCATGTGTTCTTGAAACTGCTTTCTTTCCCAGGTTCCCGACCCCATGGCCCTCTGTTTCTCTACCTACATCTCTGGCCATCTCCCTACCCAATGCACTTGCAGGTTTTCTCTTATTTTGCTCATCCTTAAATCCACACCATTTCTGAGCCTCCCTTTCTTCTAAGTACACGTTTCCCCATACAACATATCTCCTTCATAATCAAATTATTGGCTTTAAAATTGGTCCCTATTTGGGCAGGTCTTTGTTTGGAGCTCCAGCCTGCAGACCTACTAGGTCCATCTACTTAGACATAGCAATCAAGCCTTCAAAGGCAGTATACTCCACCTGAATCCATCGTTCCTTCATGTGCCCCTTCTACATTCCCTGAATCATTAACTGGTATCCGTCCATCTACCCACATGGCTATTCATCCAGCACCTGTCTACTGAACCCCTCCCTCCCTGTGCCGAGCATTATGCTGTTTATTTTTTGAGCCTTCAACCTGTTTGATAGAAAAACAGAGATACCCTGAAAAAATACATTTCTGTCTTGATGGGGTTTCTAGTCTGTAGACAAAGATAGTCTTTTTTTTTTTGAGACAACTTCAAGCTGTCCCCCTGGGTACAGTGCCATGGCATCACAGCTCATAGCAACCTCCAACTCCAGGGCTCAAGCGAGTCTCCTGCCTCTGCCTCCCAAGTAGCTGGGAC
>CAUYQV010075303.1:0-31853 GCA_963574575.1 Galagoides demidoff | reverse complement strand
CCAAGCTCTTTTTGGCCGTATGTACAAAACTCAGAAGCATCAAGATCTAGAGCCCCTCAAAATACCTCCTCTACCTATTGAATGATGCCCAAAATTTCCTAGGCAAACCTTTAATGTGATGATTTGTTTAGTGTTAAAATTATCTCTGTGAAAGATGCTATGCTAAGGTTTGATAAGTTATTTACCAAACTCTATGAAGAAGATTTTATTGTTCCCATTTTATAGATGAAAATCTCAGAAAAATCTAATATCCAACCAATGATTACACGACTAGGAAGGCTAACATTGGAATCCATATGGCTGGTAACAAGAGCAATGGTTATACAAATTATATATATTCCTAAACTTTCAGAGAGGAAAGGAGTGGTGACGATGCCACCTTAGTGACTGTATATTCCGAGCTAGGTACTGTGCTAGGTATTTTGCCTTACTAAGTTCTTACAACCACCCTTCAGATAAGTATTGCTAGTTTTATTTTACATATGAGAGAATTGTACCTGAGAAAAGTCAGGTAATGTGTAAAAGCACACACAGCTGTGCTATGTAAGTACAAAAGTAAGTACACAAGCTGAGATTCCAGTCTAGAGGCTGTGCTTATTCCACAGACGTGGCCATGAGAGTTCTTGGCAGCTGACAAGTGAGAATGGTGTCTGTGGTGGGCAGAATGATGCCCCCACAATAATTTATACATATCTAATCCCAAGAACCTGTGACTGTGTTAGGATTCCTGGCAAAGGAGAATTAAGGGTGCAGATGGGATTAACATTGCTAATCATTTGACCTTGAGTTAGGAAATTATCCTGTAGCATTCAAGTGGCCCAATGCCACTGCCAAGGGAGGCAGAAGCGAGAGTACCAGAGAGATAGAAACATGAGAAAGACGCTGATGCTGCCGGCTTTGAAGACAGCAATGAACCAAGAAATATAACTTCTGGAAGATAGAAAAGACAAGGAAACCAATTTCTCCTTGAGCCCCATAAAGGAACGCAGCCTAGTCAAAACCTTGACTTTAGTCCAGAGAACTCATCTAGGACTGTGAGATAATGAATAGGTACGGTTTTAAACCACTATTTTGTAGTAATTTATTACAGCAGCCATAGGAAACTAACACAGGATCCCTCCAAGTTAGAGAAAGAGCAGAGACTGGCTTTCTAATTGGATTAGGGTTATCCCTGCCAGATTGAACCAAGTGACCAACACATACTTCATGGGAATTTGTGTGGAGCGGGGTGTGGGTCTATGTAACTTGAAGACATGGAACAGAGACAGGACAGAGAACAAATCCTGTATCCAGCTTGCACAGGTGGGAGATGGGGTAACACAGACACTGCACAGATAAGCAGAAGAAAGAAACTAACTTTCCAATAGTCCTAGGTGGCACACACCTTCAGTTTCACATCCCACTCCTCCTCTCTTGCTTCACAGACACTCAATTCAGGTTGCCTCCCAGACAGTCAAGTGCTTCAGAACAGGTGGCCACACCCAGTGCTCAGTGATTGGCTCCTGATTCATCTCTGTGAATTGCATGAGCTTCATTCCTCCCACCAGGAAGTGGTTTGAAGAGAGCACTCAATATTCTGGACAGGAGGTGCAAAACAAGGTTTTTCCCTTTGCCTGCAAAACAGTCATGAGGAAGGGCTGCTTTCTCTTCTAGCTCGGGGTACCAGCCTCTGCTTGGAGCTGCTGCAGAAAGCTGGTGTGCTGTGTGAGACAGGCCCCAAAAGCCAACAGACTGTGAACGACAGTAGAAAAATGAAGACTCTGCATCTGGGACGATATTATTGAACCACTTAACTAGCCAAACCTGGAACTTGCCTAATTCTAAACTTCTTTTGCATGACATTAATAAATGGCTCTTCTTGTATAAGTCAGTTGAGTTGGGATTCTCCATTACTTGCAACAGAAAGCATCCTACATGATGTAATGAAAAGTAACTGTGTCATTAGTCTTCCTGTGATGTTTACTATGTGTGGTTTGGTTCCCTTCCCTGTCCTGGACAACTGCCACGCTGTTCCCGGGAGACAGGAATCATCATTATAGCTGACCTCATTAAAAGATGATGCATCACTGTGTTAGGACTATTCAGTTCTAAACCACTCTTAAATGGCTGGATTCCTTCAATAATTGTGAAAGCAATATCTCCATTTCAGTTGATATCTGTTAGAGGTAAGAGTGAGATTTGAGTACCATAGGATGCCATTTAGTCAAGGAACCTGAAATGCCTGCTCACCTTTCTTCTAGGCTCTGAGGATATTTTCTGTGCTCAAGCATCAATGGCAAAGGAAAGAAAAGTCATACTTCTTTTTTGCACTGGGCACAACTCCCTGTATAAAATTATTTGGCAAACTGGGCAGGAACCCATTGTCTGGGGTACAGAGGCCTAAGGGGAGTTTCCAAAGTCAAACCCCAGCCCCAGCCTTCCATTTGGGAAAAAAAAAATTGAAGAGATCAGTGTTCCCAAGTACAAACAGGTGGAAGGAACTGTGTGAACACAGGGTGGCCTGAGCTTCTGCCTGCAGGAGGTAGCCAGGTCATATTGCAGTGAAGCCAAAAGATGAAAACAGTCACACCTATGAAACTGATCTTCATAATACAGAGAAACTCACTGGACCCAATAAATATGGCCTCAGTAGTGTCATGAGATCTGACCAATAAGATTAGAAACTCTTCTTTCAAGGGAAGAGATAAGCAAATATAAAAGGGGAAGCTGGCAGAAGAGTTTAAGAAAAGTTCCATCTCAGATGGCCTAATATCTTGTCTTTGAAATACAAAATGGTCAATATTGTTCTACTCTTAAAACTTAATGCAAATTTCATTTATAGTTGATTTTTACTTTACCCTATGGCTTAGATCTTCTCTTATGAACTTTATATTTATAAGCATTTATTTCCCAAGCCTCTGCTAAAAAGTGAAAAATCATAATCACAACCAAGTTCAGACAACATGCAGAATAATACCATTAAAAATTCTTACTAAAATACTACCTCATTATACACAGATGGTATCTATATGGTGGCTAGCATACTCATGGGATAAAACAGCTGGATGTACTAATTTTTTGGCAAAACTTCACTTTGGAGGGTTTGGTGGGGGATATTTTGGCCTCTACAACTTCAAGTATCCCAGAGTTTGCTAGTGTGCAGTTTGAGCTCTATACTAAATTTTTTTAAAAGAGGCTTCAAAACAACTGGCCTCCTTCCTCACATTTCACCAACATTATCAGGCTCTTTTACCAAAGTCCACGAATGTTCATTTTCTCCTCTTGTGTTTCTTTTCATTACAGTCTTTACATAGATCATCAGCTAAAATGGATTTTTCTACCTTTGCTTGCAAATTATTTCTCAATCCTGTTCTAACTTATCTTTCTAGATTCAGATCATATTTCTAAAGACTCTGCTCCAGCCAAATGATTTTTTGACATACCATATAATATCCTATAAATAGCTTCTGTGTTACTGCTTCTATGCCTTTTCTCATTCCATTTTTTTTAATTCCTGGCATATTAACACAGAAACATCTTTGCAAATGACCCAGTCCAAACTATTCATTTTCATCTGAAGAAACTTAGTCCCAGAGTTACATAGTGTACCAATTGCATAATGAACCACTAAGCCTTTGTGGCATGAGAAGCCACCCCAAAACTTAGTGACTTAGAAACAATGACTGAGTATTCAGATGGCCACATTCACAGATGTAGAAATTGGTACTGTTGTAAGCATTAGTGTCTTGGCCTATTCTAGTGGGCTTATCCTCCAGTAAGCTTCCTCATCTGGTGGTCTCAGGGCAGTGGTCCAGAAAATGAAAGGTAAAATCTGCAAGATTTTATGGTTAGTCCCTGGAATGCATACAGTATGACTCCCAGTGCATTCCACTGGTCAAAGTAAGTAACAAAGCCAGCCCAGGTTCAAGAGTGTGGTTGACAGGGGCAGCAAAGCTATGTTGCAAAGTGGAATGCATACCAGATAAGAGGAATTGTGGACATGAGTCAATCTATTACACAACACAAGGGGAGGACGATTTGTCAGGTCACGCTGATACAGAATCCATGGCATCCTGATCCTCAAATACTTCTCTGCCTAGAGAAGTTGGGTTTCCAGGATGACATAGGATGGTTTCTAGGATCCAGTGTTCAGGAAGCCAAGAAGATCATTACAATGCTGCCTTGCCATTGCCCAGTGTGGTCCTGGTGCAGTTAGAGAAAGCATGACCACAGGATACACTATTAACTGAGGGAAAGCCAAAGAGTTGGCTATATGGACAGCTCCACCCATGCTGGCAGTGAGTAAAGGCAGCCGCATGTTCTTGAGTCTGGTCATCTGCTTTTACACCTCATTCTACACCCTCATTTGCAAAGATAATGAGTCTATTACAGGTTTTGGATGCTTGAGCTCCTGCTGTAAAGCAATCTGAAGATCCAACTCATATTCAAAAAGTAACTTGGTAAGAATAGGATATGAGTCTCAGTCAGGAAAGCCACATGGTACAATGAAAGGAGCATGGGCTGGGTTTAAATCTTGACCCTGCCAACTGCTAACTCTGAGACTTTGGCAACCTTTCTTTGGAGAAAGACTCTCTCTAATCCTCAGTTTCCTCATCTGCAAAATAAGAATAATTATAAATACCTGGAAGAGTTGCTATAAGGAATTAGGAAGAGCTCTAGAACATAGTGATATGTAATAAATATTAAACATCATTATAGAGGTCTTAATACTATTGTTAAGTCATTAATAAGTATACATTTTAACATCAGATAATACCAAGTTCTAACTTCTGGATCAGAGAGTGAGGACACTCTGTTAACGTATGTAGAAAAACCCAGTTCGGTCTTTAAAATTTTGCATGCCTCCTTCTCTGTCAAAACTCCTGGGCATCTGCTATTTCCATTCTCATATTATGATACATGTGTTGGTAAAGGACTTAGACACCGAGAGAGAAATGCACTAGAAGTGCAAATCAGTCTCATAATTTTCCATGACCTGCATGGAATGTACCCACTGAGGTGTGAGAAATAATTCAGCTGATCTCCCAAGGATGATGATGTCACTAGTGAGTTTTTATGATATACAGTTATAATGGCGATCTTAATAACAACCACATCAGAGGCAAATTGCCCACCCTAACACTAATGCATTGCAATTAAAAGTTTAGATTAATTTCCCACCATAATTCCAGAAAAGGATCAATGCTTTGTTAAATAAAATGGTAATATAATGGTGTATAGGGAAATACATAATTTTTAACATAAATATAATTTAAAATAATATTTTAACTATAGATAACTTTATTTTCCTCATTTTTCCAAAAACAATTAATGAAAGCTTTGTTCCTTCTTTTATCCTTGTTCAACAGTTCCTCTTACTCATATTATTGCTGTAATAATAGGCCAGGCTAATAATTTCAATTGTCAATGCAGCTATGAATCTTCCCACTAGCTAGCAGAAAAAAGAATGACTCTTTTGTTGTTCATATTTATCTATTCAAATCTTGAACCAACAAGAGGCAGACATCTACATCTTCACATCTTTTTTTTTTTCTTTTTGAAAGAGAGTCTCGCTCTGTCACCCTGTCACCATGTTATCATAGCTCACAGCAACCGCAAACTCTTGGGCTCAGGAGATTCTCTTGCCTCAGACTCCCAATTAGCTGAGACTATAGTTGCCTGCCATGACACCTAGCTAGGTTTTTCTATTTTTAGTAGAGATAGGGTCTTGCTCTTGCTCAGGCTGAGCTTGCTTGCTCTTGAACTCCTGAGCTCAAGCAATCCACCCACCTTGGCCTCCCAGAGTACTAGGATTATAGGTGTGAGCCACCATGTCCAGCCTACATCTTCACAGCTTAGTTTCAGGGAAATATTCCATAATTCTAGAAATATTTATCATAAATAAACCTTGCTCTGAAACATACTGGAAATTCCCCCTGGGCGATGGAGGAGCTTAGCCAAAGCCATATGACTCTGGGATTGAGAGAAAACTCATTAGCCAGCAATCTAGGTCACAGAAGCAAAAACAAAGGGATTTGTGCTCCCTTTAGGCCAGCATCCTTAAATTTTTCCACAGTTCTGCAGGGTAGAAGTACAAGATCAGTAAAGCATCAAGGTTGGGTTCTGGTGAGGGCTCTCTTCCTGGCCTGCAGACCTCTGCCTTCTTGCTATATCCTCACATGGCCTTTCCTCAGTGTATGCATGTTATGAGAAAGAGCATCTCTCTTCCTTATCTCATGAGGGCACCAGCTCTTTCAGAGTAGGTCAACTGCATTTGACCTTAATTTCCTCCTTAAAGTCCTTACCTCCAATTATAGTCACACTTGGGGTTAGAGATTCAGCACATGAATTTTGAGGGAACATAATTCAGCCCATAATAGTGGTGCTCAGCAAACTGATTGATAGTAATTGATAAACAAGTCAAGATATAAAAACAAGGAACAATGTGACAACTAATTCTATTTAACTGGCACATAAGCTAATCAAACAGGAATATTGAGAACGATGATTGGAAGGCTAAGTTGAGACCAAATGGAAAAGGATCTTGAATATCAGGATAAGCACATCTTACCTATAAGTAATGAATTAGGGAAAGAAGGTTTTTGAGAAGATGAGAACCATAGTTAATACTGCACTTTAGAAAAGAGTACGATGGCAAAACTATGGAAAATAGCTTTGCAAAGAAAGCAGAAGAAAGAAGACCAATCAAGAAAATACCATAGATGTCTAGTAAAGAGTTATTTAGAGTGCTTAGTCTTTACAGAGTTGTTACTATCTAAATGTGCATGGAAGGTTTTTTTCTCTATTTGACAAATGAGAAAAATGAGGCTTTAATCCTCCAATCCTCAGGTATTAAGAGACTGTCAAGATCACATAGTTGGTAAAGTGCAAAACAAGAACTAGCACCAGGGACTTCTAACTCCTAGTCTAATCTCTTCATTTACATAAATATTTTCTGTGTCTAGAGAAAATGGATCCTTTCCATGTGGTTTCCATTTCTCCTACAAGACAATCCTTGTTCTTCTCCAATGAATCTAGAATTCATCTACTTGGTTTTCCAGGTAGAAGGGGAAAAGTTGAGTGAAATTCCATATCGGCAGAAACCTGACAGAAAGCATACCATTGGTTAAGACAGTAGGTTCCAGTAGGCAGTTGGATTCTGTTCCTGCCTGAGCCATGTCCTAAGCCTCATTCTGTCTAAAATGGAGAGAACACATTGTGAAATATGGAAAATGTTCCTAATGCATAGAAAATTTAACTAAATGCAAACCATGGCTATTAAATGTATATTTCCCACATCTGATATTCCTAACTATATCAAATAGGAAAACATATTTCAGTTGTTTGGGCAACAAGTTTGTTGAACAGAGTTCATGCTGCTCTATAGAATCAAATACTCAGAGCTGGATGAGTAAGTCACCTGTTGCTACAGAGAAAGCAGGAGGCTTACTCTAAACAGTGAAAAAAGGAAAATGTTACTTTGAGAATTTTTGTTTAGCTTCAAAGTCAAAGAAGTAAAGAAAATTCTTGTCTCTCTCAAAAAAAAATCCCCATATATTATATCTACTAGAAGGTCAGGCTTGTAGATTCAGCCTTTCAATGGTATATGTTTATGCTAATTTATGAAGGTACATTCTGTTGATTACAAATGAAATTATTTTGCTTGGCAGTCAAGTGCAGGAAGACAAATATCAAATCTCAGTAGCTACACTTCCAGCTGTTTCTCAAACAGAGATAAAAGATAATCCCTGGCTAAATAGCATTACTTCCCAGATAAAAATCAACTTTGAAGTGCTTCGTGTTCAACAGAAGAAGCCAGGTTTACTCCAAAAGTTTCCAATAATTGGAGCTGAATAATATTTATTAGAAGAACTTGGGCACTGTGTTGAAATTGACAGGAGTGGGGCTTTTTGGCTCAGCATGAGGCTAATATCTGTAATTAAGGAAAAGCTTAAAGAGCATCTGCAAAGTGAGTGTTTAGTTTGATAAATCTCTTTGCAAGTAAATTTACTGAGCTTCATTATTTGTTTCCAACCAAAGATACATTAAAAAAAAGAAATGAAATGTCATATGCCATCACCTCTCTTCACAAACCTTGGTGAGTTATAAGTCTACCGTCACTTTCGTGATTATCCATACCACTATGACCACTTTCTCCAGCACCACCAGCATCCTCACTTCAACACCAGCTCTGCTCCCAACTGCCATCTTTAACTCTGTAACTATCATGACTAGTTACACTTGCACAAACACCATCAGCTATACCACCAATGTACCAGGTCAACTACCAGTGTTACCAGCTCCCACCACTTTCACCATCATTCCCACATCCGTCTCCACATTTCCTTCTCCATCATTACCAACCTTTTCTTCCAACCATCTCCATAATGTCTATTATCCCCACATCACAATCACCACCATTGTTCTCCTCAGACCTCCATATGTAGCAAATGCTACAGATTCTTGTAGTTTCCCCTTCCTTCAATCCAAATTGCATAACTGGGCTGGGAGAAATATTGTGATTTGATTTTCTTATTTCTTTTTTTTCTGAGACAGAGCCTTATTTTGTTGCCTGGGCTAATGTGCTGTGGCATCAGCCTAGCTCACAGCAACTTCAAACTCCTGGGTTCAAACAATCCTCCTGCCTCAGCCTCCTGAGTAGCTGGAACTACAAGTATCCACCACCACACCTGGCTATTTTTTTCTATTTTTAGTAGAGAGGGGGTCTCACTCTTGCTCAGTCTGGTCTTGAACTCCTAAACTCAAGCAATCCTCCCACCTAGGCTTCCCATAGTGCTCGGATTATAGGTGTGAACTGCCACACCCAGGCAATATTACAATTTAGCTACTTACTTAATCAGTTTATATTCATATGGTAAACCTAAATTTGATCTCTACTGAACTGCTCACAATTTAGGGTAAGAGGATAATTTTTATTCATCACCACCATTGTGACATCATGGATTTTATGTGGCCACCATATTTCTGAAATTCACCCGTTCTTTATTCTTCCTCACTTTCACTCTCTAGTACACTCCTGAAGGTAGAGTTCAGCAAGAGGATGAGGATCAAACCTGAGATAAAACTGAATAGTTTGTATATTTGGTAATATTTTTAATAAACTAGAAAATTTAATGACAAAAAATTTAATGACAAAGGAGGTTCATGAAAAATCATAAAGTCAAAAAAAAACAACAAAAACCAAAGATCCCCCCACCAGAAGTCACATTGAAACACTCACGTTGAAAAATCTTTTCATGTGCAGACAATTAACAATAAAACATGTGAAGCACTATGATACCATTAGTGCATTTCCTCTAAAACGTTATCCAAGTTATTATTTCAAGCGACTCAAAACACAAACTCACATTGAAATATTTTCACATCATTTAGAATTTCACCAACTTTATTTCATTCAAAAAAATAATAAACTTCTATTTCTCAGATTAATCACCATACTGATGCATTATAGCCAAAAGTACTTTAAGAATCAAAACTAACTCAAAATTGCATTATAAGAAGGTATTACCCGATAAGAAGCTAATGGACGCTTTAAGAAAATGGGAGAAAAAAAACCTTAAGCCAATGCTAAAGAACATTTGTGTTGGCCTCGCTTCATCAGCTCCCCCAGCCCCATCTAGGCTTTACCTTTTTCCATGCTGCAGCCCAGGAGGTTGATTCTTGCCGATTCATTGATTGATGAGCCCTATCTCTGAATTTCCTTGACAAAAAAAGTGGAGGCCCCTTTTCTGCTCCGGCTCAGTTTCTGCTCCTCTCACTATCACTGCCTCAGCCAGACTGCGTCTCCCCCATGGTTCTAATTGTTACTGGACTACCCCAACACCATGGCCTTCCCTTGTTCTTTTTGGCTTTGGGGTGGCAACAATTTCTAATTGCTAAGTGCCTCAGCATTGCTAACCTTGCTCACACAACTGAAAGTAATGGCTCCATTAGGGTCCCTTAATTTAAGCCATATGGGATGAATTCTATTCCACATAGCACCCTAATTGATTTCAGCAATCAAAGGAAGCAGATATGGTCCTTATGTTACTCTTTAAATAATTTGAGAGGAAGTCATCACCAAAACCGACATGGATTAAAAGACCTCGGCAGCCTGCTTAAGGCTAGCATTAAGACAAATCATCAGGCAAGACTTTTTCCTTGATATATCTATCTGTCCATCCTTCAGCTCCATTCCTGGCCCTGAAGTCTATAAATTCAGACAGAGGGAAGCCCAACATTACGTTCTATTACAATTTGTTCAACTCAGGCTACAGGGAAGAAGGCAGAGATTCCAGGGTAGGGTTCGACTGAAGGAGAAAATACTGTGTGCTTAGAATATTCTTCATGCCAAACCTCTTGAGAATCCAGCCATGCCTCAGAAGAAACAGAAGATGAAGGGAGCTCTGAAATTATTAAAAATATATTACATTTTTTATAATACTACCATTTCTAAAATGCTCTTACATCCCTTGTATTATTTGACTTAATGTTGCATAATTAGGAAATCAAACTGCAATAGTCTGAATGGAGAAGTCAAACCCAAAAGGACAAAGAGAACATTGAATAATAGCAGTACCGGAAAAGTAAATAACATTTGGAGAACAGATATACAGGGCAATCTCCTCTAATGCAATTGTCCCAATTCTTGTAAAAAAAAAAAATTGACTATAAAGCAATTTTCTTTTAATCAAAACCTATTTTTCCATTGACTTACATTACAAAACCAAAGATGTGTTCCTCAGGAAATATTTTAGCCCTAAGTCCAAATAAAAATCACATCTAACAAAGCAACAAACCCCTGTAAAGTCAATTATCTGAAAGAAAAGCTATAGTATTCTGACAAAACAATAATCACACTCAAAATAATTCACCAAATACAAATAAAGCCTCCAGAATAACATTCTCTTAAGGATAGATTCACACAGAAGCACAATAACCCAGAGAGGCTTCCATATAAGGCAGCCATACAATAAACAAAAAAGTCATGTTCTTATTTAAATCGAGTTGTGATTGTTGTGGGGCAAATTTGAAGGATCCCAGGGAGATCCCATTCAAAATTCTTTCTACACTGCAATCTGGCATTTCATTCCCAGTGACTTATTCTTTGGGTTAAATACTCCCTTCTCCCAGAGTCATCTTTCATACTAGAAATATCCTTCAGAAGGGTAACTTGTTGTACCTTAGAAACCATGTTCTCCACATTGTCATCTGTGGATCATTTACATCAGCATCACCAGAGGTGCTTATGAAAAATACAAATTCTTACCCATACCCTGCCTAGACCTTCTGAATCAGCATCCCGTGGGTTGGTCTGGAAATCTGAAATCGCAAGAAGCTCCCAGGGGCATGTTAACATTTGAAAACAAGTACTTGGTGTGAATAGTTATCCGATTCTTTTCCTCCATACTGTCCCACCAAGGGAAGGATATTATACCGTCCTGTGTATAGTCTATGACCTCGTTTACACGGGCGTTCTTTATTCTCTGAGATCCCAGCTGCCTATGTGTCCACCCAATCACAATCCCCTCCAGCTGCAGGGACTTTACAGTTTGTAGAGCACATATATACATGCTTTGTATGCACACACATACATATATAATAATTTCAGGTTAATTTGTGTCTACAAAGAATTAAGTTACAATGTTTGCTTTTGTTAGGTATGCTCCCTGTTGTAGGTGTGTCCCACCCCCAGGAGGTGTGCCCTATACCCTCCTTTGTGTGTAAAGCATAGATTATGCACTATGTCAACTTCATAGCAGTCCTGGCAGGATTATTTTTCATCAATTTTTCTGTATAAAAAAATAATTTTTGGGGGGGCAGCACCTGTGGCTCAAAAGGGTAGGGTGCCAGCCCCATATGCCTGAGGTGGCAGGTTCAAACCCAGCCCCACCCAAAATAAATAAAGAAAAAGAAAAAGAAAATGTTCAGAGAAATTAAGCCTTTCTCAAGGTCACAGAGAAGTGAGATTCAAAAACAGATCTCCTCGTGCTAATTCGTATGTTCTAAGTTTGGTTTTTATCACTTGAAAAGTTAAGTGGCCCTTAAAAGGGGAGGAGGGGAGGAAGAGAGTGAATGAGACCGAGACTGAAATATCAAAGAATCAAAAGATGAGAGCACAGAATGGGATGGAACAATTCTTAGGTTGGACATTTACAATCCAAAGTAACTGACTCTCTATGGCTCAGTCGGAGTGTAATGCCACAGAAACACTTCACTCTGATCAAAGGTCAACAGAACATTGGTCATTCTCAGGCATTTGATTTTTACACTAAGCTCTAAGGATCTTTTTTCCGTCTACTGTGGAATTTTGTATATTCTGCTGTGCACAGAGCACAGTGAGATACGGTGTATTTTGGGCTCAGAAAAAGAAAATCTTAATCTAACTTTTATTAAATAAAATTTTCAACTTTCGTAAGGTAAAAATAGAAGTATAATCCTCCCACACATACCCATCACCCAGCCTCAACAATTATCAGGATTCTGCCATTCCTTTAAAAAAAAAAATCATTTCAAAAAACACCCTTTAAGTCATTTAACAACATGCGCACTCAGAATCCCCCGCTGTGAATCTTAAAATATTTCCTAAATAAAGAAGCAAATATGTATGTGAACAAATAGATGCACACACACACACATATTTTTAAGGGAAATGAATTGTTCCCCTTGTGGGGATGCAGACAGAATGCCTGCTTACAGCTCAAAAATGTGTGCGTTTTCACAATCTGTTTGATGGTAGGCACTAATGGTCAGAAAAAATAAAATTTAGTCTTTGCAGTCTGTCCTGTCTTTAAGCAAAATGTGTGCCATTTACTTGGGAGCTATATAACAGATGTGGATTTAAAAGGAAGAGACCAGTTATAAAGCACTAGGGGAAGCTGTGCAGATGTCCCTGTTTTTAATGTGTTACTATGTGGGTCCAATTTATCTCGCTGCAAGTGATCTAGGACTTCATGAAACAGCTCCAGATTATAGATCAGCAGTGCTCTTTTTAAAAGACCTTACGTTATAAAAAGAAATAGCGTCCTTAAACCTGGCCATTAAGGCACACAGGGTGGTGTCCCGGACACATTAAATCTGATAAATAAGATGGAAAAAGGACCTGCTTGGGGGGACTTCTGTGCAAGGATTCAGAATACAAAGGCATGGGTGTGCAGGGCTTAGGCCTTTGTGAGAAGGCCATTTCTAAGAACTCCTTCGTATTAGATAGTTCATCACACCAGATCCTTGAAATAGCTTCATTATTATGAGGATGAAAAATCACTTGTTTCACTTTCTACAGACCCAGTAATCACCATATATAGAATGTTTCATGCCTGGCACTCTGTGAGATAATTTTTAAAATTATCTTGATGTATAGAATCCTTTGCGATAAGAATTGTTATTGCATTTCAGATATGAGAAAGCTAAGATTCAGGTATAAGTAACTTGCTAAATTTAAGACAACTAGAAAGTGGCTGACCAGGATCTGTCCTGGCTTCTTCCAGATTCCTAAGTCTTTCTGGAATTCACAGAAACAGTAGGAGGGAGTGTAGCTGACATAATCTTTTTTAGGATAATCTGACAATATGCATCTTGCTCGATTCAGCAATTCTCCCTCTAGAAATTTCGCCTGTGGAATAACAGAACAAGGTTCCAAAGCAGTATATACAAAGAAATCCATTGGAGTGCTATTTGCAGTACACAAAAATTAGCAACCAACAAAGTGTCTGTTGAGATTGAAAATAAATGTTGACAAGTCTGTACACTGAAATGGTACACACCTGTGTAAGGGATTGAAGGTAGCGAATATATTCCCCAAAATGAATATAACTTCTATTCATTTTGATGTAGAGAGAGCAAATGTTAGAAAAGTATTATAGGCTCAGCGCCTGTAGCTCAAGCAGCTAGAGTGCCAGCCACATACACTAGAGCTGGCAGGTTCGAATCCAGCCCAGGCCTGCCAAACAACAATGGCAACTACAACCAAAAAAAAATAGCCAAGCATTCTGGTAGGCACCTGTAGTCCCAGGTGCTTGGGAGGCTGAGGCAAGAGAATCACTTAAGCCCAAGAGTTTGAGGTTGCTGTGAACTGTGACGCCATTGCAATCTACCCAGGGTGACAGCTTGAGACTCCGTGTTTCAAAAAAAAAAAAAAAAGAAGAAGAAAGAAAAGAAAGTATTATAATAGAATGGTATATTGGAAAAAAAAAAAAAGAATGGTATATTGGTAGTGAGGGGGGCATTTGAAGATACATGGCAAATTTACTACTTTTTAGTTTTATTGAATTATTTAATTTTGAAAAATGATGTTATCAGATAAAAAGGGTTATCAAATAAAAGTTTTTCCGTTTAAAACACTAAGTCCTTGCTCTTTTCTCCTCAAAAATCAACTAATCTAATCCTGTCCAGTTTGTGAAAGTGATGTCAAGGGCTATTTTATGGGAGAAGATTTGTCTCCATTCAGATGTCATCTGATTTGCAAAGCTTCCCTTGTCTGCTGGAAACAGAAACAGATGCTTCCTTTTCAGGATTGCAGGATGTCCCAAACTGTTCCCTGTTACTATGTACAGTGGTTATCTCTCGGCTGTACACATTTGGTTTACACCCTCACTTAATTCTGAGACTCTCAGGAGGAGAACACTTCTCTTATCTGGCACATGGCAGATAAACATGAGTGAGTGAGTGAAAGAAGGAACAAATGGTTGGTAGATGATATTTAATTTCAAAAAGCAAGTGAGTGATGTGTTCAGAACCCCAGTCAATAAACTATAGTAGCCCATCATGAAACAGTAAAATCCAGAGCTAAAGACACTGCTGGTGAGAGTGAGCCATGGGTCACAAAGGGAATATGGGCTTTGGGGTTAGAGAATGGATAGAAATCCTGGATCTGCCACTTGGCAGTTTTGTGAGTCTCTGCATCTCCCTGACTCTTAGAGGCCCTATCTGTAAAATAGGTAGGATAATACTTATGTTTCAGGTTTCTTGTGAGGGTGAAATTAGATAAAATATGCCTAGTAGTCAACACATAGTTGATAGACATCCAATAAACATTTGCTACAATCATTATTAATTATACAACCTGTTAGGTGAAAAGTATTTATGCTAAGCATGTCTTGTAGGAGCTCAAGAATAAAAAAATCAAAGGTTGCCTTTAGGCTACTGATCCAGCACTGATCAGCCCCATAACAGTAATGTCCCCAAATCCTCCAGGTGGTCAGAAGGATCTCCTGGGTGCTTTGTCTCATGGGGCATCTACCAGACCAGTTTGACTTAGAAGCAAGAAAGAATGACATAGATGCAAAGTGTCTCCCAGACAGAAAGCTGAAATTTTGGTGACTTCCAGAAGCTTTGGTTCGACGTTCTCAAAAAAATAATGTGTAATTTACAAAAAAAAGAAAATGAAGATATTAGGAACTCAGACGCGCTGTTAGTGGAGTAGACCCTGGACAAGCCTTTCTTGGGGTGGGGGTGGGGGGATTGTCAGACTCTATCATATGTAAAGTATGCGTTTCTCTTTGATTCAGTAATTATTCATCCAAGAATTTATTCCATAGATACACTTGCAAAACAACACGATTCCACATGAACAGTGTTAAACGATTCAATAGGGAAATCGCTAAATAATTTGTGATACATCCTTCCAGTGCCGTACACTGCAGCTGTTAAAATGAGATCCATCTACATATACTTCCTTGACAAAAATGCGCAAGATGTATGAATAGGTGGAAAAGAGAAAATTGTAGGGCAAATGAGTCTAATTTGGTAAACATTATAATAATAATATTGTTTGTACATATACAGAAAAAACCTGGGAAAATAGGTTCCTAATTCCCTATCCGAGGGTGATGGGAGAGGACATTCACATGTTAATGTATACAGTGGTTTGTCATTTTAATGTTATAAATGAACATGCATGACTTTGGTAATTAAAACACAAAAATGTTTTATTTTTAAATCTAAATTATTGATGAAAGGAAAGCAAACTATGGAATGAAACCCGAATTTGTTAAAGTCTCAAACTATCCTTTTTGATTATTCTAGTCCTCAAGGCCCTTTGACCTTTAGCCAGAGAATTGGTCATGCCCTATAATTCTGTTAGCTGACCTGATAGGTCTGACTGATGGTAAATGGGGCAGGAGAATATCAAGGATGGCTTCTTTTTTCTTTTTTTCCAAAATGAACAAAAGCCTAATACACAACCTGGCTGTGAAATATGTAATTGGAGAAAAGCATTGCCCCTTGGTTAAAGAAGTGACCTCCAATGGGCAATAATTCCTCTAGATTGAACATTTTGTTACAATTGTCCAGAGAAACGTAAAGAGGTTATTTCCTTGATCTGCAGGGCATTCATTTCCTACCATAAGCATCCCACAGTGTAATGTATATACCCTACATGTAGAAGATTCATAGCCTTTCTCGAGTGCTCTTCCCCTGAACTTCTTGATACAAGCGGTGTTGGTGGAAATGATTTGATCTGAATTACTTTTGAGCCTCAGCATTCAAGCATTCCTAGCTATTCTTCTCTTATTTTCTTTGTTCTTTCTCTTATTGTATACCCTGTCTTTTAAAAAGAAACAACCCTACTTGTATATAATTGAAAAAATGAAAATAAAAAATATTTTCCGCTTAACAAGTAGTGAGGATTGATGAAAAGGACAAAATCCAGAACCGATGAGTGCACACCTAGGCACCGTTCGCAAATTAGGGCAAATTACTTCCGAAACTGTCTCCTTTTTTCCCAGGAGATGTATGTATCAGAACAAGAAATGTAAATCCTTTTGACTCAGCCATCTGACACAGGAGTGAAAAGATACATGCTTAATAAAAAACTAGAAATAACTGGTACTGTCATTAGCACAGGACAGGTTAAAAACTGGAATATGCAGACAAAAGAACAATGGTCCTGAGATATGAATGGGAGAAATTGTGTCTCCCCAAAATTCATGTCTACCTGAAACCAAAGAATGTGACCTTAGGTGGAAATAGGATGTTTTCAGATATAATTAAAATCTTGTAAATGAAATCATCCTAAGGTGGGCTGTAAATACAATGACTGGTGTCCTTATTTAAAAGAGAGAGAGAATACACAGAGAAAGAGAGAGAAAAGAGACTTACACACATGGAAAAACCCCCTGGGGATCGAGGCAGGGATTAGAGCAGTGCAGCCAAAGGACTGTTGGCCCCACAAGAAGCTAAGAAAGAAGCAGATGGTCTCTTAGAGCCTGCAGAAGAACCAACCTTGAAAGCACTTTGATTTCTGATTTTTGGCCTCCTGTCTGTGAGAGAATAAATGTCTGGTTATTTTGATACACTGTGGTAATTTGTTAGCACAGCCCTAAGAAACTATTATAACACAGATACAGTATCTGGGATCTGTTTTAAAGTGATCCAGTGATGAGGTGGAGGGAGGGAGGCGTCAGAGGACAATATAGATGAAGCAAAATTAGATAATAGGTACATGGGAGGGTCTACAATACTCTGAAGGCTTCTTTATGTTTTAAATTTTCCATAATGAACAGTTAAAAAGAAATATTATGTAGATTAAAATCTATCATCAGGGAAAAGTATCTAGGACCATATTGTTGAGTTGAATAAAATAGGTCCCTCAACTTGTTGCTAGTTTATGATTTCTCCTAAAGAGAGATTTCCCACAGGGTGCATATTGAAATGTTACCCCTCATAATCCCATGTGGGATTTGAATTGATTTCTTCCTCCTATTATTTATACTGTTGGAAGTTTTTACAATAAGCACGATTGAGTTTTATTTTTAAAGGTCGACTTACTTTCTATAATAATAACAATGACACCATAACAAAAACTTCTTTACCTTCACTGTGCCTGTGATAAGCCTGATATTTCTATTTCCATTGTAAAGAATATGGAGAAGAGCCAGGTGCAGTGGCTCATGTCTGTAATCCTAGTACTCTGGGAGACGGGGACGGGTGAATTGCCTGAACTCAGGAGTTCAAGACCAGCCTGAGCAAGAGCGAGACTCTGTCTCTAAAACTAGCCAGGTATTGTGACAGTTGCTCGTAGACCCAGCTACTCAGGAGCCTGAGGCAAGAGGATCACTTGAACACAGGAGTTTGAGGTTGCTGTGAGCTATGATGCTATAGCACTCTACCAAGGGCAACAGTGGCAGTCTATCCTCCCCCCCCAAAAAAAGATGGAGAAGGTAACTTCCTAAATATTACTAAAAATTTTGGATCAGAATTCCAAATTCAGACCAGGGTTTGCCAAAACTGAAAGTGATGTTGTTGTCAGTTGTTCCCTTAGAACAGGGGTCCTCAAACTTTTTAAACAGGGGGGCAGTTCACTGTCCCTTAGACCGTTGGAGGGCCGGGACTGTGGGCCCGGGATGAGTCAGCGGCTAAGCAGGATAGGCAGCAGCGGCAAAAACACCCGGCAGGCCGGATAAATATCCTAGGCAGGCCACATGTGGCCCATGGGCTATAGTTTGAGGACGCCTGCTTCGCCATTTCCTTCTTACTCTCAGCAGGAGAATTTGAGAAGTTGATCCCCACTCAGACATCACCAGATACTGGCTTAATGGCACAACATTTGCCCAGCCTCTGCCTATAACAGGGAAACCTCAAAGCCAGTGCTGTCGCCCCATGTGTCAGGAGAAGCATTGTGTACTACAGTGACATTGTGACACTGAAGTAATGCCAGAGGAAGGAGACCCCCATCCTCTGACCTCCCCCAGTCCAACCACCCAGGCCTATGGAATGTAAGGAAAACATCCCAAAAGGGCTTCAATCCGAATGGGGAAAAGTAACTCTACTGAGGGCAGCAAATACATGACATGCATGCTCTCCTCTTCCAGGTCAGCGACGGCCACCACTAGTGGACTGTGTCATTCGTTCAGACTGGAGATTGGATGGCGACCCAACTGAGATCTGCTCCCCACAAAGTTGGTTCACAAGCTGAAACCTATTTGCCATCCTTAGATCTTAATCCGGATCAAATCATGACAAAAGGACAAAGAAGCAATTTCTTGGCAAAATAGAAGTAAGAGGAGTCTTGAAAAAGAAATAATAATGTCATTGACAGTTCAGAATTAAAAAAAAAAGGACCCTCACCATAGTCAAAAATTTCACTTAGCATTTACTAAGCACCCACTATGTGCCAGCTCTAGCGATAGCAAGAAAATTAAAACATAGTCTCTGCCCTGGAGGAGTTTATAGGAAGAGACAGCAAATCATTCTGAGGAACTGAGAAAGTAGACATCAGAAAGAGCACAAAAGGGAGTCCACGGGGCGGGGCGGGCGGGGGGGGGGTCCCTCTTCACCTACAGCTGCGGCAGTCCAAAGGCAGACTCAGAGCTGAGATGTTCCAGAGCTACAACCCAGAACCTGCTCCAGCCAAACGTACAGGCCAAGAAACTCCAAGAAACATAGGGTGTCCAAAGGCACTAATTCTCTACTGATTGCAGGAAGCACCCTGTGTGTTTCATTTACAACCTCTAATCCTCTCAACAACTCTACAAGGTAAGTAGGTAGTATCAGCCTCATTTTGTTCACACAGAAAATAAATTTCCAAGAGATGAATAACATGACAAGGAAATAGCCTTTAAAGTGGTAGAAATGGGATTTAAACTTAGGCCTTTTTGAACCTGAGTGCTTTGCGTGACACCATCGCACCTCTGAAAAGGGAGGGATAGATATGAGTCAATGTGAGTAGCCACATTCACATATGGTGTACACACAGGCATGGACCCAGCAAAGGCAAAAAATATGGTGTACACATGGGCATGTGCCCAGCAAAGGCGAAAAATCACCCAGTTCCTGAAGAGGACGCCTGCATTTCTACAAATGACCAGAACTAAACAGTATTAGATGCCATTATCACACTGGCTACAGACGGTGTGAAAAATTCAGAGAAAAGTGAATTGAAGAAAGTGGCTTCTGATTATAGGAAATGCTCTCCAAAGGATTGATTCAATAGACTCAGATCAGGAAATGATTTATCATTGTACATCTTCTTCAGTGTTTATATTGCAAGCAAGAACTTAATCCTATCTTTTGAAAACACCAGACTAAAAAAAAAGAGCAGGCAGTGTATGAAGCCATTTGAACAAAGCAGCAGCAGGACTATTTCTCCCACCTCCGTCTTGGTTTTGCCACTCCTTTCTTCTAAGTTATTGTGGGGCTGAGGGACCGGAAAGTAACAAAGAGCTAAACAGAACCAAGCCTGAGGAGGAAGGTGAGATGAGATGCGAAAGATTCACTTCGTCTGTCCAAAGGTCTCTAATAGAAAGACACACACACACAAACCCAGAAACTATACCAATTGTATTCAAAGCTACTGCAAAACAAACTATATATATACATATATATGCATACATATATGCATATTTGAGTCAAATAAGAGCTTTCTTCCCAATACAAATAAATACCTCCAATCAGGTAAGCATGTAAAATTAAAACACAGTTTTTATATTTAAGGGTTTGGTTTTTTTTTTTTTTTTTGTATTACCAACATGTTCCAGTGTTCAACTCCAAGGCAAAGATTAAACCTCCTTATATTTTTGTTGTGATTTTACTGCCAAATGCAAATGTCTAACTGTAAGTAAGTCATTACTCTCCTGCTGTTGTGGTCTGATTAATTCTCACAATATTAGCCAGCAATTCATTTTATCCCTTGGCGTCACAAGTCCAGTTGAAGGAGATAAGTGGCTGATAAAAGATCTCTGAGAACAGTTATAAATGATTCACTTTAAAAGAATAATAAAGCAGCCACCGGATAAGTGCAGCTGAGTAAACCTTCCATACATTGCACAAAACTAATTTAGTTTAAAAAACTTCGGCAAATTATAGTCAATAATCTTCACTGTCACCCTGCTGCTCACAAAACTTTTGAGAGGAAACTTAATGCTGAAATGCAAATATTTAATTAGATTTTAATGGTGAGGTTTATTTTTCCTAAATCTGGTCATCTGTCTCAATTACATTCTCCATTTTTTACAGTTAACCAGGAATTGTCATTCCCATGGGGTTGGGGGATGTTTTCTTCTTCCTAATTCCTGTTTAGCATTTGCTTTCTCACAATGTGGGTCTTGTGAGAAAGGGTTTTTTCTCTTTTGTAAAAAATAAAAATTTGGAAAAAAAAAAAAAAAAAAAAAAAAAAAGGAAAGTACATATTCTGAGCAACACTTTTAAAGCTAATTGTCCTTCTGTCCTAATAACAGACTATCTTCAGCAGCTAAACAATTAATTGTCTTTTCCTTACCTCACTGCACAGGGTAATTAATATGCGATTTTATTTATTCAATGCCCAAGTAAAGCAGTTCCGTATACACTTGCAGATTCTAGAGCTCTGTTTCTTTCTATTTTACATTAATTTGCAGAAATTAGTAAAATGTGGCTCTTCCTGTCCCTCCAAAACCAGTATTAAAATCTGCCGTTCCTTCTGGTAAGCATAAAACCCTTCCGAACTGTTCCGGGGAGGGGAGTGGGAGAGATAATGAAACTGTTTTTCTGAGCTTCTCTTCTTTGTTCCAATCCTCTAGCTGCACATCCAGTTTCACACCCGCCCTTCTCCACTGGGCTTTGTGCTCCAGGGTCGAACTCCCCAGACCCTGCTGTGCCCGCGGTGTGGTTCGCCTCTGCCAACAGGTGGCGCCAAGGGACACGGGCGGGCAGGAGCAGGAGGCCGCGCAGTCTGGTCCCCCTCCGGATCCTGCGCGCATCGCGGGGTGGCTTCAGCTTGGTAGCAGCAGTTGATTCCAGTCCGCAGTTTTTGCGACACTGGCCAAGCAGCCACCGCTTGCACTCTCATAGACACCAGCACTAGCTGGGTTCCAGCCCCAGTGGCCCTTCCTCCAGCTTCCAGGTTTGACAACTGCAGCCCCCTCCCAACGTTCCCCCAACCCTATGGCTGGTCCGTGCTTCCTGCAGTTGCCACCTCTGTGATACCTGAAAGTTTGGTTTTTGCATTTTCAGTTCTTTAACATCTTGAATATATCTTTTAGTATTCTGCTCGGTAAAGTGAATTGGTGTGGTTTCGTTTACCCTGGCTGGTTGTGAAGGGTGCAGTGGCACAATCATAGCTCACTGTAACCTCAAATTCCTGGACTCAAGGCGTCCTGCTGCCTCGGCCTCCCAAGTAGCTGGAACTGCAGGTGCGCACCAGCATGCCCGGCTAGCTTTTTCATTGTTTGCAGAGACAGAGGTCTGGTTATGTCAGGAGGGGTCTGGAACTCTTGAGGGCAAGCGATGTTTCCCCCTTGGCCTCTCAGAGCATTGGGATTACGGTGGTGAGCCAGGACACTGGGCCTGGCCAGATCCTGACTGCCACACCTTTGCTTACTTTCAAAGCAGGTCGACCTGAGGTGGAACAAACCTGCATGACTTTGTCCAATTACTTAAAATTTCTGAGTTTACATTTCTTCTTATGGAAAATGGATATGATATCCTAGAGTTGTCAGGATTCATGAGATCGTCTTCATCAAGTGGTTTACCCACAAGTGCTGAAAATACTAGTTCTTTCCTCTTCCCTTTCTATAGGTTCAAGCTTTCCCCTTTACAGCAGGTGAGAGTTATGCTCCCTATTTACTGAAAATAAATGCATGATTCCTCCTTCCTGACAATGCATGTTGTACCATGCAAGTTGTAGCTCTGGGGTCATTGCAGTTAGCTTGCTTGTGATGCCTTAATTCCAGGTAAAATCGGCAAATAAATCCTTCAGTCCTACCAGTACGTTCCTGACCCTATTCTTTTCCACTGCTTTCTGACAGCCTATCTTCTCTTGCAGTGATTTTGCCAGTGCTCACAACACTTTATGACATTCCGCATCTTTTATGCTGCTCCCATGTGGCTTCTGGAGCTGTCACTTTCCCCCCTCACCTCTCCCAGGACCTCACCGTCGCCCTCACTCCCCATTCCCATTCTCTTGCTGCCTGAAAATGTCACATATTGGTCAAATAATTCCACATCCCGTCATACATGTCTTCGATAAACATCAAATTCCTTTTTGTCCACTCACTTTTTCCATCCAAAGCTTTTAGCGTATGATTTATAACAGGCCCTTCATAAATATTTGCTGAATGAAAAAAATTAATGAAATCCCCATTTATCCCAATCCTCAATCTTTTTTTGTTCCACTCTTTTCAAATTCCTTGGCTTTTACCTTTTAAAAGATGCTATTTCCTCACTTTAAGCAAAAGGAAGAATAAACTCGGGTCACATTCCTCTTTCTGTTCTACTCTCTCCATTAATATTATAATGCAAACAAAACTTCAAAAACACAAAGAGATATAAGGTATTCAGAGAAAGCACTCTACTTTCAATTTTTTTGTATGCTCCATTGTTGGATAAAGCACTTGGGCACAGGCTTCACATGGACAAGCCATATTAACTTATTGGCATCCAATGATAGCTTTTGAAATTGTGTGTGTTGTGTATGTGTATAAAATATTTGGTGAGTCGGCTTCAGTTCTTTAAAAATCAGTTTATTTATTTATATCTACCATGTTACTGCACATGTTGTGAGGCAGACGGATGCCGTCACAAATGGACATGCTTTCCATATTATTTTTTTAATTGCTCAGTGGGACTGATCACATTTTCTATAGCCAGATCATGTCAAACTTAAACGTTTCACAATTTATTACCTCTATATTCTATATAAAATATTAAGGCATCTTCAGTTCCTAGAGTTTCACCCTCAGTCCCTCCTCTTCATCAAATTAGAATCCTCATATCTTGGATTTATCATTTCTTTTTCTTACAGAACTCTATTTTTAAACCTCCAGCAATGAATTTCCCGGACAGCTGATGAATTAGGTGTTGACCTTAATTGTTGCAAGATGGAAACAAGATAATTAAAATGATCTGGATAATAACCCTCTTTCACTACCATTTTACAGGATAAAACCAAGGTCTGGAGAGCTGATGCCAGCTGGCCAGAGGACATGGAGGGAGCAGCAGAATTGGGAAGATCTGTAGAGCCCCTGAATTTCAAACCAATGTTCTTTCTCTTTGTTTTTATCTTATTATTTATTTGGAAACTCCTAAGGCTTCTTTGAAATCTTGAAAATGTGAAGGGAGCTATTTCATTATTTCTAATCTCTTTTCATTCTGCATTGATGCATATTTTTTTCTCTTTTTCTTTCTATTTCATGATGTATAAAATAAAATGTTTAATGTATCCATGGCTCATTCTCAGCACCACACTGTCTTACCACTACTGTTATGTGTGGCCTTCTAAATCAAGAGGAAATTCAAATAATAGGAAGAAAACTAAGACACTAAACATATTTATAAGCATGGACCTTCTAGTTTCAAGATGGTAGACTGAGCATAGAGCACACCCCCCTCACTTCACAAAGAAAATGATTAAATGTTTTTAAAACAAACATAACAAGTATGTATATGTTGCTTATAAACAAGAGGGGTAACTTCCAGTAAACCACAAAAATATCAGAAATTTATGAAATATATAATAAAGTTTTGGGGAAGCTACAGAGAAATACCATTAATACCTATGCATTATAATACCTCATTAATTACCTCATAAAGAAAATCACAAGACACACTTTATATTGCTGTAGTAATATAATATACTTAATAATATAACAGTTGTATAATATAATTATATTTTAGAAAACAGAAAGAAATGAGAAAAGAAGAAATATTTACATATTATTTCATTTAATCCTCAAAATTAACTCTAAAAATCTGGTATTATCATCCCCACTTTACAGATGTGGAAGTTGAGTTCCAGACAAGTCTCCTAACTAAGGCCTTTTGGCTAATAAGTGACAGAGCAGAACAGGAGCAGGTTCTCTCTGGTTCTGAAGGCTGTGCAGTTTCCACCACATTAAGACGTCTCCTCATAGTGGAAGGGCAAGCACCACCATATGATGGGCATGGGACTAGACCCAAAATTAGAATGCACTGCACTGGGCAAGTAGTTTTGGTTTGCTTAAAGATTTTCAAGGAGAAGAACATAAGACAAACATGGCTAATCCCATTTGCAGCAAGAAATCTGAAGAATACAGGGAACGAATCAGTTGCTTAGGACGATAGAAATCACAAGCTTCATCGAGAAGAGACGTCATCTCATCACCAGGTAGTGGTCACCATCCACAGTCTCATGCCTTGTCCCAGTTTGGGCCCAGCGGGTACATTTGTGTGACAACCAGTCACAGATGAGGATGGCAGTGCTATGGCTCTGGAGTGACAAGATCAAATCCAAGGTCTGTGCATTGTTAGCACATGCCCTAACATTCTGAGTGTGGCCTCAGACATAAGCTATATTTTATTTCCTTCAAGACTTAAAATCATCTCTGAGGGAACTGTGGCAAGTTTCAAAGAAAAGCAGACCAAGAGGCACAATTGCCAGTGATTCTCCCATCCTCATGGAAATCTTAGCAACCTCCACAGGGGGTGTCTGTCTGTGGCATCAAGAACTGGCTTAGAGCCTAGAGATCTCACTGAGCTCCTGGGAGATTTTAATCAGCAGCGTTTGAGCCCTACTATGATTCATCTGTGAGCTTGATTTTATGCAGAAGCAACAGAATGTCATTTTAGGTGCCTCCTCAGGGAGAGAGATCAACAACATGGACAAAAGAAGGAAGACAGGAACTAACATTTATTAAGTGTGTACTGTGTTCTGGATTTATCATTAAGTGTTTTAACTATGTTATCTCATTGAATCTGTACAAAAACTCGGAGGTAAGGGAGAGTATTGCCTTTTAACAGGTGACACAACAAAAAACTGAAAACGTGTATAACTAAGAAACTTGCTCAAGTTCACACAGTTAACAAGGTCATGGGGCTAATCTTCAAACATGGGTCTATGTGACAATGAAATTCGTGCCCTTTTCATTAAATTACTTTCTGTACAATAGAATTGTAAGTTTTCTGTGCAACAGCTGGTCCATAGACTTGACTATAAAGGAAAATGCCACTAAGTAACTATTCTTATTCTGCTAATCTCTGACAGGAAATAATTTGATACAAAATATCATTTTGCCTTTTTTTTGAGAAATTCTGTCTAAATACAGAAAATATTGCACCATTACCTAGTAAATTGCTTTCTTACATACCATAGTTTATCATCTGCAGATACTGTCAGGGCCTGATGTTTGAGTCAGTATGCATATGGGATTTAATTTTTAATGATGCAAAAATTATGCACAGTATCCCATCATTTCTCTCCCCAAACCAGAATCTGATAGCTAATAATTGCTCCTTACTTAGTTTGCTAACACTTCATGATATTAATTAAAATGCAACTGGAATTTAAAAAGCCACTCTCTGAAAATGGCCTTTATGGATTCTGTGTTCATTTTCTTCCAATAGCTTCAAGATTAAAATTGTTGGGTATGCATCAACAACTTTTTCCTTGATAAGCCTCTCCTGCAAAGAAGATACAAGGTCTGGGAAAGCTCGTTGGTGACGGTTTTGCTTCATGCAAGTACAAAGAACTCTGTAGTTGCATTAGCTATAGAATACTAGCTACAATAACAATAAGCCACCAAGTTAATGGGTTACCACACAGAGAAAAATAAACCCCTCTTTATTCCCGTGTCAATCCCACACAGGTGTTCCTATCATGGGTGGCTTCCGTCTACATGATCATTTAGAGACCCAGGTTTCTTCCAACTGTGGCACTGCCATGCCCTAGAACCTAGAAGGTTTTCATATACAGGAGTGTGTGTGTAGAATGTTCAAGAGAAGTTTACATATACAGAGGGTGACCCAAAAAGCAAACACATTTTAAGGAAGGAAAAAACTGTATTAAATTTGTAATACTCAAGTCACGTTTAACTTCTGCAATTATAAGAGGTCCTCAAGGTGACCTACATTCAATTTTATTATTGGTATATATGGAGTATTATAATTTTAATACAGTTTTTCCTTTCTTAAAATATGTATACATTTTGGTACCTTTTGTATAATTAACATACATTATATATATATACATATATATATAAATAATATCTATCTCACAGGGTTTTCATGAAAATTAAAGCATATGTATTTCTCTTACATCACAAACACATAAATATACATTTAATCTTGAGAAGAACATTGTCAAGTAGATAATATTATTTACATTGTTCAACTGAGGAAATTGAACTAAAGTGAACACTTAAACTTGCCTGAAATCACTACACCCATTTCTTGATGCTATGATAAATTACCACAAACTTTGTAAATAAAACAAATAAAGTAACAAAAATTTATACTGTCCTAGTTCTAGGGACCAAAAGTCCAAACTCAACATCACTGGGCTGACATCAGGCCAGCAGGCCTGGGCTTTCCTTATAGGAAAAAAAATCTGTTCCTTGCATCTCACCTTATCCGGTGACCTCCAGTGATATGGACACATCACTCCAAATCTGTCCCTGTTTTCACATCGCCTTCTCTGTGTGTCAAAATTCCCTCTTGAAAGGATACATGTTATTGCATTTAGGGACTACTCTGATAATCCAAAATAATCTCGACATTTCAAGATCTTTAACTTAATCATATTACAAAGATACTGTTTTCATATAAGGAAACATTCTCAGGTTCCAGGGATTAGGTCCTGGATATTCTTTGGGGATCCACTTCCCACCCTACCACAATCACCCTGCTGCAAAGTGGCAGGTCTCAGAATGGAAGCCAGGACCCTGCTCCACAATCTGGAAGCAGCCCATCTTGCTCAACAGTTTCTCTTAGCTTCACCAATTCAGCTACCATACAATAGTAGTCATGTAATTATTTACCAAAAAAAAGAAATCAATGACAAAATGGAAATGCTGGCCCTTCCCTCTGCATCCCATCATCCCTCCACCTATCTGGGCCTTATTTTTCATCTATTAATTAGAATATCGTTAGATTTATAACATATTAGTATGTTAGAATTATAGTGTAAGTTTCCATTTGTCCCGGACTCAAGTAGTGAAATAACTAACATCTGAACAAAGGGAAGATGTGTGTGCACGCATGCTCCCAAGTTATCTGATATGTGGCTTTTGGAATAAGGAGACATGTATGTATTTTCTTCATTGAAAAAGAATTACATTTATATACCTAAAATTTATGTGCATTGTCACAACTGCATGTACATCTACTAATTACCTCAAAATAAAAATGTAATTTAAAAAGTGTATATGTGTACAATTGCACAGATATGGAATCCACCTAAATGCCCAATGACCAAGGAATGGAGAGAGAAAATGTGGTTGCCACATGCCGTGTAATAACTACTCAGCCACTGAAAAAAATGAAATGATGTCTTTTCCAGCAGCTTGGATGGAACTGAAGGGCATTATCCCAAGTGAAGAAGCACAGGAATGGAAAACCAAATACCGCTTGTTCTCGCTTGTAAGTGGGAGCTAAGTTACGGGGTTATACACAGTAGTACATTGGACACTGGAGACTCAAAAGGGGGTAGGCTGAAAAGGTGGTGAGGGGAGAAAAACGACCTATCAGGTACAATCCAATTCAGGTAACAAGCAGAGTAACAGTCCAGGCATCCCCACTCAACAATTCATCCGTGTTACTGAAAATCCCTGGCTGCTCTATTTGTACCGTTGTCCTGGACCTCACAAATATTTAGAAAAGCCTTCCTGACGAGAGAGGGACAAGAGCAATGGGAAAATTTCTGCCCTCTTGGCTCATAGTCCCTTTTTTTTTCTGTTCATAAATCTTCAAAGAAATAGCCTGAATTCCTAAAAGTCTCCATCAAAGGAATAATTTCCCAGAGGTGAAAGTGAATTTTATTTTCATTTTAATATTTCCTCAGAGAAAGTAAATATTCAGTTACCCGCCCCAGATCTACCCCACGGGGTACGGCAGAGGTCTTGAGGAGCCACATGGCAGAGCCCTTCTGTGACCAGGCGTTCCAGGATCCTAGTGAGCCAATGGCGTCAGCAGGTGCCCAGCAACAAGCCGCCATTGCAGCCATATTGTCCCTATGGTCGTGAAATCCAGGTGTGTACGGTAGTGAAAGCACTGCTCTGAAATCACGTTCATGGAAGTTCATTTCCAAGGCTGCATTTCTGAGTAATTCTGAGAGGCAACTGTGATGTGGGAAAGACCATGAGTTTTCAAGTGAGATAGATTTAGAGTTGAAGTTTAGCTCTGAGACATTAGAACCCCTCTGAACCTCAGATTCTTCATCTGTAAAATAATTCAACCTGTAGGCTATGATGCAGGTCAATGATAAAATGTGGAGTCTATCTGCGTGAGTCTCCAACACACACCAAGCGCATAATAAATGTTCATTCTCATGTTTACCTTTTTTCTCTGATTATTACCTTGATTCTCTCTCTACTTTTGACAAAGGAACTGACTTTAATTCTTCAATCTGCAACTAGTATCTGGTTTCTGAGTATCTCAGTCCTCTGACAGCTTTGAGGTTTTTATTACTTTTTTTCTGATTCTTTCTCTGTGTTTTTATACGCACTCTCCCACAAAGAAGGGACAAGCAGAAGAATAAGGAATGGGAGCAAATATCACTCCCTTTTTATCACTCCCATGTCCGAACTACCATTGAGAGTTCTTGATGACCCTCAGCTCACACTCCCTGAATTTGGAGTGTGCTTGCAAATTCACATAGAATAGGAGCTCTGTAAATTTTATTCTTCCTGAACCAAAATGATTTGCATAACAATTAAGCTACCAGGACCTGTGACTCTGAAACATGTACCATTTGCAAATCTTTGTGATGGAGAATCACTTTTGCAGTTGATAGAGAGGAGAAGGTGGGGGGAGTCGATCATTTACCATAATGACTTTTTCATGATAAGCAGGCAGCATCTATGATTATTTCCAAAGGCAGTGAATAGGTTCAAAGTCTTACATTATTGGACTTTAATTAGGGGCCTAGTTTGTGTGCATTTTAAATGTTAATTATTGTTCAGTGAGCCAGTGAACTCAGATAGGTCACCACAACCTACTCTCTCCAGAAAGAACGTACCCTCTTTTCCTTTTGTAGAGATGTGAAGAACACAGGGCAGTGACAGAGATCCTGTAGTGGCAAAGAATGGGAAAGATAACTCAAAATCTTGGGATTTGCAGAACTCTCTATGCCTAGCTGAATTCTTATAACGCTCCTCCTTACTTCCCAAAATCTGGTATAATATCTATTACCAATAAATTTCATTGATTTTGAAGACCATTAGGGAGCCTCTGTAAATAATCTGAGGCACAGTGGGAAATACAGAAGCAAAATAGGATGTTTTTGGTCTAAATTTAGTCTGAACTGGATCTGAGCAGGTTGTTTCTACAGGGAATTTAACCAGATGCATGGCCCAGTTTTGCCACCTGACAACGTGAGAAAACCAAAGACCGATGCAACTGTATTTCCTTGGATAACATTGTCCATTATTATAAAATTTTGCCCTTACTCTTCTGATATTAAAATGTTCTTTCTTTTAAAAAAGGGGTTCTTAGTAGACAGTAGTCATATGTTGTTTATTTTTTAAATAAATCCTTCTTTAGGGAAATTGAAAAGTTGGTATGTTTCCTAACTTAAGGGACAAAAATTCTGATAAGTTGGTAAAACATCCAAAATCTGGAAAGTGCCACATTAGTTCACCCTACCTTTGCCGTTCACCAGGCAAGAGACCAGACTGTGCAGGTCTGCCAAAGACCAGTACCCCGGCTTTGACCCTATTTTATGATCTTTCACTTCTGTTCAAAACAATGTTTAAAAGTCAATATTTCTCCATTTCCTGGCTTTCTTTTTGGTGAGAAAGGACAAACACTAGAAAAAAATGCATGCAAGGTGCTTGAAGACAGAAATTGCTTCGCCAAAGTGTTTTAATCATACTGTTGAAAACCACTTCCTCCACGGGCCTAATCACGTAAATCATAATAAAAGGTTAAAGACGAAGTTCAATTGTACCAAATTGCCTGTGATGGTTACTCAGAAATGGATTACTTTCTATTAGAAGGTGAAGTCACTCTGCTCCCCTTGGTGGGTTTAGGTCTACTCTGGATATAACTTTGCGCCTTCTATCCATATAATATGCATGAGATGTTCGAAGGGCTGCATGTTTGATTTTTTACCAGCATCCTATTCAAACCTAAATATTGGACAGAACTTTCATGAAATGAAACAACACATCATCAGTACCAGGGGGCAGTGGCCAGATTTTATAAAAGGAAAATGATACTAACGTGATCTAATTTCATTACTTCCTCCTTGATAAACTATTAAATGTCCTCTGGAGCAGTTGTTTTCCTTTACTGTTCAGGGTTCTCAGATACCAAGCAGGAATCCAGGTGAATAAGGTAGCATTTGGAATAGCAAAAGTTCTTGGAAATATGATTTATTTATTTATTGAATGTGATATATTAGTTAGTGGATATATTGCAATGATTCTAAAATACTAACTTAAAGAGTGCCGGCCTTAGGCATCAGGAGACACAGGGCCTATTTTTCCTGTGGTCCAGTAGCTTAGATGAGTTAGCTAATTGCTCTGAGCCTTACTTTCTTCATCTATAAAAGCATTTTTTAATTTCAATAAATTTAAAGATTTTTTTTAAAATGTAGAGATTTAATTGGCTTTTATTGGCAACACATGAATTTAGGCAATGTCTTGTCTAAAGATTTAGAAAAGGCACTTCACTGGACATAGCAGAAGAGTTTTCACAAGGTAGCTGGAGAAGGAGCAAGGAACAGCATAATTCAAAAAAAGAAAACATCAAAAACAGATTTGTTGGCTCGGCGCCTGTGGCTCAATTGGCTAGGGTACCAGCCAAGTACATCTGAGGTGGCAGGTTCGAATCCCTAGCCCGGGCCAGCCAAACAACAATGATGGCTGCAACCAAAAAATGGCCTGGTGTTGTGGCGGGCGCCTGTGGTCCCAGCTACTTGGGAGGAGGAGGCAGGAGACTCGCTTGAGCCCAGGAGTTGGTGGTTGCTATGAGCTGTGATGCCATGG
>CAUYQV010075302.1:0-35648 GCA_963574575.1 Galagoides demidoff | reverse complement strand
TTTCATATACATTTTGAAATACTCTCATCAAACAGGTTAGCATAACCTTCATGTCATTTTCTTAGTTATTGAGTTAAGACATTCATACTCTGCTTTTAGAAAGATTCACTTGTACCCTTGTAAGATAAACCATAGAGGTGACCCCACCAATCGCAAAATAATAATAATAATACTGTTAGTATATAGTTTCTGCCACAGAGTGTAGTACTAGAAAGATGTCACTGGTGACCTTTGGTGCTTATTGAAAATTTCATGATATAAATCTTAAGAACTGTTTACATACAGATGTCAGTGAAGTGTAGCTATTAGTTCATTAAGTATCTCTCTCTTCAGTCATCCTGCACTCCAGCTGAGGTTCATATGACTGACAAAAGGTAGTTTGTGATTGAAGACAATCAATGAAGCATAGGGATTTATAAACAATAATATACCTTATGTGAAAATTGACAGACAAGACCTCATAGGGATCTAAATAGGCTTGACCAGACAGGCCTTTAAGAAAACCCCAATGTTGGGTGGCACCTGTGGCTCAAGGGAGTAGGATGCCAGCCCCATATGCCAGAGGTGGCAGGTTCCAACCCAGCCCTGGCCAAAAACTACAAAAAGAGAAAAGAAAACCCCAAGGTTAAAGAAGAATAGTTAATATTTTGTATTACAATAAATACCACCCAAGTTACTAGGGTATCATTCCTTTTTGTTTTGTCATCACAAACTAATAATTCAGTCAACAAAGATTAAAATAATTGTACTTGTTTTCCAAGTTTAATTTTTAGAAACTGGAGATCTGGTCAATAATTGAATGTCACCATTCAGGGGAAAACTGAATGATGGAACACTTTCTGAATGGTTGTAAATATCAAAATCACTCCGATCATATTCCTATCCATTTTTAAGAGTTTTCACTTGAGAGGTGACAGCTCTGTAGAGCATGTACGTATTCACTGAGAGTTAGCCACAAGCTATTTGAACAACTGTACTGAACTGAATAGTAACTGCTATGGACTGAAGGTTTGTGTCTTTCCAAAATTCTTAGGTCGTAACCCTAAACCCTATGTTACCATACTAGGAGGCAATGCCTTTGGTGATAATTAGGTCAGGAGGGATTGGCCCTTGTAAATGGGACTGGCACTCTTGTAAAAGAATTACTGAGAGTACCCTCACCCCTCTGCCACAGGAGGGTACAGTAAGAGGATGGCAGAGGGCTGTCTATGAACCAGGAAGGGGCCATCACCAGGCACCAGACCTTGATCTTGGACTTCCCAGCCTCCATATCTGTGATAAATATATTCCTGTTGTTAAAAAGCCACCCAGTCCATGGTGTTATGTTACAGCAGCCCTGATAGGTGGAGATGGCAACCCTCATATGTCTACCCGAAAACTCTGAAAGTGACCTTACTTGGAACAAAGGATCTTTCCAGATGTAATTAAGGATCTGGAGATGAGATGGTTCAGGATCACCCTAAGTCCATGGGCAAGTGTTATTATAAGAGAATGAGAAGAGGAAGGAGAGAGAGAAGCAACTTCAGAGGCAGAGGCTGGAGTCAGCAATGGCTGACACCCGCAGAAGCTGGAAGAAGCCCAGAGGGATTCTCCCCAACAGCCCTCCAGCGAGCACAGCCTGGAGTGCAGCTCCGACACCCTGGTTTCACTGAACAGACCAACATACGCGGGGTTCCTTTCCCTTCTTTCCTGACCACTTTCTTTGATGGAGAAAAAATAAAGACACCTAGGGAATGAGACCGAAATCGGGTGCTTCTGTAACTTAACTATATTAGGGTGGACAATATGAAAGAGACGGCATCCATAAAAGGGGGGATTATCTGTGCAAGTTTCGTGTTGTACTATTCATTTTCCTCCGGAGAGCATACGGGGTTTTGAACTTTATATAGTATGATTTGACCAAATAATGAAAATGGCAGCAGCAAAAAATTCAAAGAGTAACCTTTCCGCTTCCCAGGCACGTTTCTGCCTCTCACTTGGAGCAGACCTCCACAGGCCTCCTCTCAAATAGGCCGGATTGGCCTTTTGTCCATAGGGCCATGATCTGAAATGATTCAGAATGGTGTGTTGGCCCTGAGTCCCTCTCTGTGGACTGCTTCCTTTTTCTAGGTCATTTTCCCTGAATTCAGCTCCTTTGTCTGGTACTCTAAAGCCCTAGAAACTGGCTATTATCACATTTAGAGTGTCTGACCTACCTCTGGCTGTACCGTTCCACCATGGTCTCTCAAGCATTGTTATCGTTCAGGTTATGACATTTCTAGCCCCAGAAAGCTCCCGTGCTAGGGAGGACCCGCTTCTGTCCTCTTCCCAATCAACACCTTTTCCTGAGTAGGTTCTAATACGAGCAAGCCATTTACTTTCTAGCTAGTGCCTGTCTCATACACCATGCTGGCTAGTTTCAACTTCCCAGATCTAATATGCAATTCCTTTAGAGAATGAAGCATGCTTTAGGATTCAGAGATTCTATCTCACATTCCAGGGCATCATGAAAACAAATGTGTGTGTTTCCAAAGAACTACATTATTCTGTTAGATGTTTCACCAGAGCTTAAGTTCTGTACTAGCCACTAAACTCTCAATGGATGATGTTGCAGGTGAGTGATTTATTCCTGAGCTCTCTATTTAGGGTACACACTAATTATGATCAAGTGTTAATTTGCTCCCAAATACTTGCATTGTGGTGGTATCATTAGCATTTCAGATTTGTTTGTTTTTTCATCGCATCTTCTTTTTTTCACCCAAAATTGAGTGCAGTCTTGTTTAGTAACCCATCTGTAAACTGGGCCTCATAAAATTTAGATTAACAATGCCTTAAAGACCCATCTTTAAATAGGGTTTATGTTGAGGCAGGAGACTCAACAAATGGATTTTCTTATTTTTAAGCTCAGCGACTACTTTCTCCTACTTTTTTTAGAGGTTTATAAATAGGTGCTATGTAAATATTTGTGGAATAAATGAAGCTGGATGAATAAATGGATGAACCAGTGAAAAAAACATATGAGAAGGAGAAATGCCTTGGCCTTTCTCAGCCTATGAGGTCATATTTCTTCTTAAATATTCTGTTTCCTTCAACCAAGAAGGAATATCCTTAAATATTCTATTTCCTTCTTGGTTGAAATAAAAGATTTCTTTTTACGTTTCTAAAATTGAGAAGTGCCCTCCAATAAAGATGTATATTCATACTGGGCACAGTGGCTCGCAGCTAACACTCTGGGAGGGTAAGGAGGGAGGATCGCTTGTAGTCAGGAGTTCAAGACCAATCTGAGCAAGAGAGAGTCTCATCTGTACTAAAAAATAGAAAGATTAACCAGGTGTGGTGGTACATGACTGTAGTCCCAGCTACTTGGGAAGCTAGAGCCCAGGAGTTTGAGGTTACAGAGATCTGTGATGACCCCCCCTGAATTTGAGTGGTGGGACAGAGGGAGACTCTTGTCTTTAAAAATAAATAAATAAATAAATAAATAAATAAATAAATTCAATATAATATTTCTCTTTCACCTAGAAAAAAAATATTATTAAAGAAGTGTTGCCTCTTGCTTTCAATACCGTACTCTTTTGGTAAGAGCCGTATTAAGGTCCCACACCGTATCATTTAAGGTACACAATTCAGTGATTTTCAGATTATTCACAAATTTGTACAACCATTACCATTATCTAGTTTCAGAACAATTTCATCACCTTAAAAAAAAAACTTACACCCATTAACTGTTGGTCTCCGTTCCTCCCATCCTCTGATAACAACTCATCTACTTTCTGTCTCTATGAGTTTTCCTTCTCTGGACATTTCATGTAAAGGGACTCATAGTACATGTGGGCTTCTGTGACTTGTTTCCTTCAGTTAGCATAATGTCATCACGGTTCATTCCTGTTGTAGCTTGTATCAAAACTTCATTCCCTTGTATGGCTAACTAATACGCAGTTATATAGATATAACCCTGTTTCATTTATCCGTGGATCAGTGGAGGTACGTTTGGGTTGTTTCTACTTTTTAGCTATTATGAAGAATGCTGCTATGAACATTCATTTACATGTACAGGTTTCTATGTAGACATATATTTTCATTTCTCTTGGGTATATTCATAGGAGTGAATTTCTCAGCCAAATGGTTACTGCACATTTAAAATGTTGAGCGGCTGAGAAATTATTTTCCAAATTGTCTGCAGTATTTTACAGTCCCACCAACAGTAGTGTATAATAGTTCCAACTTCCCCTCCTACTCACAGACACTTTTTTCTGTCTGCCTCTTTTTGCTTTAGCTTAACCTGCTGAATATCAAGCAGTGTCTCATCCTGGTTTTGATTTGCACACAATGCCTCTCGCTGATGCCTCATGACCTTGAACATCTTTTCAGGTGCTTAGGACACTGGGATATCTTCTTGTCTATTCAAATCATTTCCCCCTTTTTAATTGGATCACTCTTCATTGTTAAGTTGCAATTTTTTATGTATATTCCTGGTACAAAGTCTCTCGTCAGATAAATAATTTGCCAGTATTTTCTCCTATTTTAAGGGCTGTTTTGCTTTCTTGGTGGAGTCTTTTGAAGCATAAAAGTTTTAGTTTCGATAGAGTTTCATTCATCTATTTTTTCTTTTGTTGTATATGTTCTTGTTATCATCTGTAAGAAATCATTGCTTGAAACAAGATCACAAACATTTACTCCCATGTTTTCTTCTAAGGGTTGTACAAGGTTATCTCTTAAATGTAGGTCAGTGACCCATTTTAAGTTCATATGTATACGATGAGGTATTGATTCAAAGATTCATTTTTTTTCAAATTTGTTTTTTTGCTCATCCATTGCCCCAGCACCATTTGTTGAAAATATGGTTCTTTCTCCATTGAACGATCTTGGCACTTTTGTCAAAGATCAATTAACCATAAATGTAAAGTTTTATTTGGGGGGGCCTTAATTATACTGTATTAATCTTTATGTCTTTCCTATGCCAGTACAACATTGTTGATTACTATAGCTTTGTAGTAAGTTTTGAAATAAAGAGGCATGTGTTAAAAATGCCTTAACATCAAAGAAATATGATAGCCACATCATACACATGTGAGCCATGAACTCCACCTACTTTTCCCACAGGAAACATACCAAGATCTGAAAATTAATTTTGTGAACTTATCCTAGAAAAGTGCCATATAGCTCATTTCTGAATATCACCACAGTCATCTTTGAAGTACTCTTTTTGGAAAGGGAAACACCTATGCCACACCTAGTCTGCCCTTCCCAGGAATTTTGGAACTTTTTTACTGGAATGACCATCAGAGCTGTCAGCATATAGTTCTGATGATTAAGTTCACAAACTTGCGCTTAACTCAGCAGCACCGTACAGACCACTGTCTCATTTCCTTGGTATATCAGTGTCTCACTGCTGTGTTCATGTCCACATGTGGCAGTAGCTTGCTGAGTGGAGTTCATAGTTATTGTTGTGTGTTAGTGGTGTTCATTATTATTGTTGGTTGTTTGTGTGTGCCCCATGATGACAGCTCTGATGGTCATTCCAGAAAGAAAGAGCTCCCAAATTGCTTTGAAGAGTGGACTGAGCACGAGCTTTGGTGCATAGCTACCCAAGGGGAGTACTTTGAAGGTGTCTATAGGAATATGCAGCAGTGAGGTGTGGAGCACTTTTTCTAGTATGGATTCATGAACTTAATTGTCAGACCTTGCATATTGCCTTTGGGTCTGTAATATAAAATTTAATATGAATAAATTCTAGGCTCTCTAATTTCATTAACGTCACACTTGGAGCCTTGACAACGTAACTCATTGTTTCCTCAAATGTGAGGTACAATTCATTTGTTCTTACTACTTTTCTCAGGGTCTCAGCTCTATTTTCTCAAACAGCCACTCCAACAAGAATGATGTGATTTCCTAAGAGCAATCACTATTTTACAGGTCAGGCACAACATAAATCTATACAGAAATATTTTTTCTCTAAGGCATTGATATTCTAGAACTATTAAGTATGCAGGGGGACCATTTAAATAGCACTGGGCACCACATCTCCTCTTTTGACTTTCCCAAGAAGTATGGAGAGGTAATTGCTGTATGTTTACAAAATTAAAGGGCCCTTGGTAGGTTTTCTAAGAACAAAAAAAGAGACTCTGACCCAAGGTTTATTTTATTTCATTTTTATTTTTATTTTCTCAACCAAGGCTTATTTATTTATCTATTTACTTATTTTTTTGAGATAGGGTCTCGGTTACCTAGGCTAGAGCACAATTGCATGATCACAGCTGACTGCAACCTCAAACTCTAGGGCTGAGCCTCCCAGGGAACTGAGAGCTCCTGTGAGCCCCCATGCCTGGCTAATTTACTTTTAAAATTACTTATTTATTTATTGTAGAAACAGGTTCTTATTATGTTGTTTAAGCTGTTCTCAGACTCCTGGCCTCAACCGATCCTCCCATCTCAGCCTCCCAAAGTGCTGAGATTATAGGTATGAGCCACCATGCTGAGCTCCAAACTCTACATTAATTAACAACTTTTCTACCTCCACTGGAGTATCTGTAGTAAGTAATTTGTCCCCTTGGCTTTGTACATGTTATCTCCTTATCTAGAATATTAGATAAATATTAGACATTATTAGATAATATTATCATCTAGATATTCCTAATCTAGAATCTCAGAAAGGCTGTGACCTTGAGTAAGTTTCCATACCCCTGTCACCTTTAGTGCCTCCATCTGTATAGAAAGAGCATAATGATATTATATTAGATTATATAAATTAAATAGTGGCCTTCAGAGTTTTGAGTATTAAATATGCTTGGAAAATGTAATTGGTATGTATGTGAACAGGCTTTCACTTATTCAAATGTAGATGTACGTTAACATATGAATGCTGTGCCTTGTTTTCCCTTTTGTCTATTAGTGTCCTAATATTTATTATGCTCTGCTATAATCACAGAGTATGGTCCCATCTGGCCCTCTCACT
The DNA here is from genome assembly GCA_963574575.1 of Galagoides demidoff. Lineage (NCBI taxonomy): Eukaryota > Metazoa > Chordata > Mammalia > Primates > Galagidae > Galagoides > Galagoides demidoff. Next base: position 28,714 of record CAUYQV010075302.1, on the reverse strand, counting down.
AGTCTGTATATACCCCCAGAATTAGACTAGGTCCATGTTGTTATAATGTACTGGGTATTAGACATTGCTTCCTTATGCCTCGTAGATATTCAGAGGTCAAACACGTTGGCAAATACTTTATCTAGGACATTAAGTTTCTTTTTTCTCTAACCAACCATTTATCCTACATAAAATTCAAGATCAGTAATTACAACCTGAAATTTCTAATAAAAAAGTATTATAAATTAATTATGCTGTCAAGAACTTGTAAACTCTCCCGTACGTTCATATAATCAAGTACCTTTGGAAAACGCTGCCACATCGTTCAGGCAAATGTGTTACAAAAACTTGAGTTCTCAGCAGTCAGCGTGAAGGTTCCCTTTGTTTGCTCTTCCTTCTTCCCATAAATATTTAATGAGTATCAGCTAGATAGTAAGCACTGTGCTGGATGCCGAGAATACATCAATGAACTAGACAAACGCAAAGTTTACATCCAGCAGGGAAGACAGACATTGAGCAAGTAACGGCAAGTGTGATAAATGTTGGAAGGTGGAAGGTTTGATTTCTAAAGAAGAAAGGGCAGGAAAAGCCACAAGAGAGAGGGAATGGAGAGATGGCCTGAAAGCACAGTTTGTGCCTAACGTGGTGTGGACAGATGTTGAGGAGAGGTGTGAAGTGGAAGGGTGCAGAGGAAAAAGCAAGCGTTTCAAGACAGACTAGATGCGGCGTTTATTCATTCAGATTTTTTCCTATCTACTCTGCTGGGCGGGTAAACTAAACCAGAACTCGTCCCTCATCTTACCTAGTTCATGTTCTCGTGGGGACGGGAAGGGTATTCATCAAGTAATCCCACAAGAAATATGCAATCATCCGTTGAGATAAACGCTGAGAAAATGTGTGCGGGTCTGTGACATTTGTACAGAAATGCGCACAGACCAAGGGTATTAAAGAAAACTTCCCCGAGGATATGACTGAAATTAAGATCTGAAGGATTTTAGAGGAAGCCGTTTTCTAGACAGAAAACCCAGAATACCAAAGACATAGTTGTGGCACATCCAAGGGATTCAAGGAGCACCTGCCTGTGTGGCTGGAGGGTGCAGAGCAATGCTGAATGCAGCCGGAGAACACGGTGGCAGGGGCCAGCACACCGGGGGTGATAATGATAATAAACTACCTGAGTCTGTAGTCCTACATACTCAGGAGACTGAGGCTGGGGGATCCCTGGAGCCCAGGAGAGATGTGAATGGGCCACTGCCCTTCAGCCTGGGCAACAGAAAGACACTCCGTCTCTAAAACAGCAACAACGGAAAAGATGACAGGAAAGAGTGAGAAAGGGAAAGAGTATTCATATTTGTTCAACATTTTACCTCGAGAATTCCTGCGGTCGCTATACTCTTAAGCATGTCACTTTATTGACAGAAGATTAGGGAAAATTTCATGTACTCCTGTTAAACATGCTCAGTGTTCTGAAATCTACATAGTGTTCAAGACAGTAGCTTTCTGTAAGTGTGATCATCAGTTCACACCCCCGCCCCCCCCCCCCCACCACCTGTAACAGCAGGAACTTACTCTCCTCACTTGCATTGCACCTGCCAGCCCCTGAAGTATGAATTCTGTCTTTCAGTGCCTACCTCAGGCCTGGATACTTGGACTCTTGGTATTTTTGGTTTGCAAGGGAAGAAACAGAGGCCTAAAAAAAAAAAAAAAATTTTGCAGAACTTTCCAAACCTCGTGCAGCTGGGAAGTTGAAGGACTAGGGTCTGATTCGTGCTATTTGATGTCAGCACTTGGAATCTTAATCACTACACTATTATTAATCACTACACCTGCTCTCTGTTATTTCTGCTACAGTGAAAACTCATCTTCATCAGAGGGAACAAAGCTTAAGACTAAGTTTGGAATTTAATGCTAATAAAATAGCCAGATACAGTTTTTAAATGCCATATTGTTAATTAAACTCCACTTGTAGCCACGGGTGAAAAGGTAAAGCCACTTTTTGCTCTTTGGCCGGTAAGTGGCAGTGCTGAGTGCAGGACACAGATTTCAGTGCCACCACCCACATTTGTCATCACCAAGTTTCTGCATAGAGGTTGAGATTGAAGATACTACTGAAGTTAGGAAAAGCGTCCTTCCCCAACAGGGCTAGAGAAAGGAGCTCTAGTGATGTTTCTGGTGCTCTTTCTTTTCAAGTCAAGGGGACAGTTCTGGCCCCTCTTCCTGGAGTATATATCTCACTTGATTATTGTAAGAATTAGAAAACATTCTTAAAGTCTCTGGTGTGGCATAAAACAGAGAAACTATTTGTTTTCCTGGTGTCATATGGCTAATTAAGTACTGATCTAATAGCCTCATTGGTATTTTTATTTTTGTTTCATAAATTTAAATTTTTAACCATCAATTAAGTATAGTCAACTGTAATTAGATACCATTATATGACATAGAAGTTTTACACCTATGAACAGCTGCATAGAAGTTTCTCTGCCTTTCTGTTGATGTCTCTGGTGGTCAAACAGTTGCCCTTAGAGATCATCTCACAGATTAATTTCTTGTTCCATAAATCTCCTCCATGTATTGATCTAAAACTGGTCAAAACAAATATTTGTGACTGTTTCTTCAGTGACGACTCTATACCCATACATGTAGAAATTGACAGGATTGGGTGCTAGAAAGGCCAAACCATCAGCTTTAAAAAGAAAAAACATTTCATGAGCGTAGGGATTTGGGCAATGGTACAGTATCAAACTGTGCAGAAATTTTATCACCTGTGTATAGCTTTTCCAAATGAATCCTACTTTTTTTTTTTCCCTGAAAGTCATCCCTTATTACAACTTCTTCTAAATCAGAGTTAAAGTCCAAAGTCACAATAGGGCTTACTTTTGGTTTTTCATTCAAAGTTTGTTTATATATTTTTTGATACAGAGTCTCACTTTGTTGTCCTCTGTAGAATGCTATGACCTCATAGCACACAGCAACCTCAAACTCTTGGCTCAAGTGATCATCTCTTGTCTTAGACTCCAAAGAAGGTGGGACTATAGGCACTTACTATGATGCCTGGATATTTTTAGAGACAGGGTCTCACGCTTGCTCAGACTAGTCTTGAACTTCTGAGCTCAGTCTGTCCACGTACCTTGGCCTCCCAGAGTGGTAGGATTACAGGAGTGAGCCACTGCCCCGGCTTATTCAAAATTTAAATATCACCTGCCTCTGCCACCCTGGCTAACATACCCTTCCCCAAAGAGTGCTCCTGTCAGTGCCCTATGGGTTTCCCTCATATCTCCCCTGATTACAGTCTACAGTTTTATCTATCAGTCTGCCTGTTGCTGGTCAAACTCACTAGAAACTCCAACAGTGCCTCACTGAGGTGTTAAGCACGTTTTTTGTTAAATAAGCAGGCTGGTGCATCACTCTATTTAGAAGCCAGGGTCACAGGGAGAAGCTGGTGGGAAAGTCAACCTTGAAAGTTTTCACACGTCAGAGCTAAACATGCAAAATAAATTCAGAGTCAAAAACTGCAAAAACCAAAACAAAATCAGAACAAACAAATTCAGAGTCAGAGATGAATGTGCTTTTCTTTTTGGAAAAGATACAGATCTAGGGGAGGCACAGGGAGGGAGGGCTTCCAGAGGCTCAGTGTCCTTTGTTACCAAGTGATTGGCGTGTATGGAACTTTTTGGTCACGAGTCTGTAGACACGGTGGAGTAGTAGTGCCCCCTCTACTCTTACTGAACTGCTATCTTGTGATTGATTTTTAAAATAGATCCTATTTTGCTTCAGCTAATCAGAGCCTGGTTGGTGTGTCCTGGAAAAGGAAGTTTATGAGGGTGCTCTTTATTGCTTTTACCAAGTGAGCAGTTTTTGGTAAATTTTCATTTAGTTGTCCAACTCACAGAGAATAGGAATACCAGTGAGTCCTTGGAATACCTCAAGGTGGAAAGTGCATGGCCTGTTGGAGACCTGTTCTACATAAGAGCAGCAAACTAGGAATCCCACACAGTGGATTCTAATCCCCTTTCTGTCTCCAATTTACATCTTACGATGATAAAAACAAGATCTTGAACGTTTGTTCATTGGTGGTGGCCACCGTGGCTTACTTATCCTGAGGGCCCAGAACGCAGTACAGTGTTCCACTGGCAGCTGGTGATCAATACAAGCTTCTTCCATTAAATAGGTTGCCTGCTCAGGATTTTCGTATTTTTTTTTTCTTTAAGTGCTTAGAAGGAGGAAGAATTTAAAATATCATCACATAGCAGTGGTTGAATAAGGTCATCTGCTGTTTGTCAATCAAATAATCAAGCTAGAAAATATTTGCCTGTAAATGTTACATTGAGTTGAGGTTTTAAAATTACTGAAATATAGGTAAAATGGTCAGAGAGTGGCACTTAGAGATGAACAAATGTATTACATCTGTGGAGCCTTCATATTTATTACGTTGAGTGTCATTACCATTTCCTGCTGGGAAATTAAACATCATAAATGTATCCTTCATTTGACCAGGTGGCCTCGATGCCTCTAAAATGAATGGTGAATCCGGGAATATAAATTATAATCACATCATAAGCATCTTCCTCTTAACCTTGGTAATGATGTAAAATAGTGCATTTTAAGCTTGTTTTGAAGGTTAAGCAGGAAATCTTGTCTTGGATAATTAATATTTCAGCAAAAATCAATGTGGCTATAGTTAGCAGGTAGGTAATCTGACTAATTGGCTCAATATTAAATTTATTAACTACAAATTGTCTTTCAGCTGAAATTCTGTTTGTAGAAAAATGGACATCGGTGAGGTATTTACTGAATTTGCCGCACAGTTTTGTTCAGCCATGAACAAAGAGCCCATGATATGGAGGACCACAGGCACTCATCCTCCGATGGCCTCCTGGTGATGCTCCCTAACTGCTTTATAAAACTCTGGAAATTATCACCCTGCTTACAGAGTGTCAGTTGGTCCTTTGCATTCCCTCCTCACTTTCTGCTTGATCATCCAAGCCACCACTATTATGCCTGGAAAAAATAACTAACAGTTAACTTGTCCATATTATTTTACTATTTAGAAAGTGCTTTCAAATCTATTATATATTTTGGTCTTTACAAAGCCCCATGAGTAGCCAGGCATGGCGACTAACTCTGGGAGGCCAGGGTGGGAGGATTGCTTGAGCTCAGGACTTTGAGACCAGCCTGAGCAAGCGTGAGACCTCGTTTTGACAGGTGCCTGTCGTCCCAAGTGCTTTAGATTTGGAGGCAAGTGTTGGAGCTTTACGACTATTTAGGATAAGTCGGTATTGTCTTTTGCATACACACATCTCCCCACTCTCAAACCAGACCAGTCAACTCCCTTCGTCTCCAGAGAGACAGTGTGTTACTACAGAATCCCGCGTGGGTCTGGCTCTACCAAAGAAAAAGAATCTTAAAGGCTGCAGATTTTTGCAGAACAGCATCTCTTTTTCTCCAAATCTATCTTGTGTGGCTACTACACATGCATCACTGCTCTGAGCCATAAGGATTAGGGAGAATAAACAAACAGAAACTATCCTGGGCTCGAGATAATCAGGGGACAGGGCTCAGCAGAGGAATTTAAATCCAAGTGTCATGTAGCTAAACACTGCCCTTTGAAAAGCTGATGCAGCTAGAATAGCAAGAGTGTGAACGTAATGCTTAGTGGATGGTGAAATGTTCAGAGCAAGCCTATCACCATTGGAGGCAGAGCTCAGGGAATCTAGTGCCAGGCTTGGCAGATGACTCCTAGAAATGGGGACAGTGAATGCCCAGCTGATAGTAACAGCATGTTTTCCTTATTTGTTGGTTTGCTTTTCTATTAAAAATTCAGAGTGGGAAGCAAATGTGCTTTTAAAAATACTGTTTTTCCTTTACCAATAGTGTCTAGAAGCCTGAGTGATCTGGAATGGAAAGAGCAAAGTGGAGCCTCCCACATTTTCACAGAGATTTGTTTCCAAAGTCAGCCCTTAGTGCAAAGTACCTATAGTTAAATTTATTCTCAGAATTCCCTCATGTTATGGGTATAAGTGGCCACGTTGGAGACAGGCATGCCACTTACTCCCACAGGATTGGAACAAGTGATTATTTCTTATGTGAGCATCAGATGAAGAAGTTAGCTTGAGTTTAGTGCCCTATTCTATGGAAATAGATACATATTGAATAACATGGTAGGGTACTGCATGAAGCCTATGAAAATTAAAACTAAGAAATAAAGTAGATTTGGGTCCTCCTTTTCAAATACAGTGTGGGAAATTGACCCAGCAAGCTGCATAGGGGGCAGGACTGCCACCTGTTTGCATGCCAGTCCCACGCCTGCCACCCCACTGTGTGGCCTCTGGCAAGTCATCTTCCTCTCTGAGTCTCAATTTCCTTCCCTGTATAATGTTTATATGATGTGGATATCAATGGCTGTTTTAAGGGTCAGTTGACACAAAGTATGCTGACATTTTCTGCTAATTGTAAAAGGGAAGGAAAAAAGATAATAGAAAAAAAATACCTTGTTGAAAAAAAAAGATAATAGAAAAAGATCAAAAGATCTAATGAAAAATAACTGGAAGGAGTAAAATGAAAAAGAAGGACATTTTGTAATGGAAAAGAAAGACATAAAGTATTAATTCCAGAATATTATATGGTGAATGAAAAGCCAGCAGGATGCCCAGTGTGTACTGACAGCATGGAGGGGCAATGTATGACCCATCCTGGGGTACACAGTAGGCTCCCCAAGAGTGATGATGACTGAGCCGTGCCTTGACAGATGGTTGACAGTGAAAGAGGCCAAGAGAGCTGGCAGGATGTTTATGCAATAAGGGCAGCAAAGCCTGCATCTTCATGGGGATGCAGGGGGCCTGGAAATGAGCCATATATATCAAGGGAGTCACATATGAAATAGGGAGCAGAAGGCTGTGAGGCTAGGGAGAGGGGTCAGGGTCAGGTCATGTGGGCCTTTGTTTGATGTGCTAACGAGCTTTAGTGAATCTTGTGCTGACTGATGATTTTAAAGGGTTTTTGAGCAGCAGAGTGATATAAACAGGTTTGCACTTCAGAAATTGATTACTGTGGCTTCCTTTTGGAGTGTGCATTTAAGGCACTGGGATACCAGACTCAGGAAAAACAGTTAAGAAGAATTTTCAGTATTCCAGGCAGAAAATGATAAGAGTCCATGTTAAGACAAAGGCAACAGAATTGGAGCAGGCATCTGAAATATTCCTGTGATGAAATCGTCAGGGCTTGGTGGACAGTTTGGATGAGGTTGGGGAGAGACACTGAGAATAAAAAGTATAGAAAAAAAAAAAGACCACAAAATGACTTTCAGGTCTAATGTCTTAGATGGTGGGGTATCCCTGACAGCAGCTTAGGCTTGGAGATCAGAAAATGTCAAATTTACTTCAAGAAACATCCAATTTTATAATTTATCACCCAAATCTGGATACATATGAGTGTGAAAGAGGCCTCTATTAATAAATTTGGCAGGGTAAGAAGTGCAAACCACAACTATCTCAGGAAAACCAGAGTATAAACTTACCTTATCATCTATAGGATATTCAAGTGGATGTGTCTATGCTAATCATAAAGTTGAATTTATTAGAAAAGAACATCAACAAGATTGAAGAGTTATGGTAAATACACATGAGCATAAAGGTTAGAATTAAAAGTATGAGAATGTAGCAGATTGCCCAAAAGAGAGAGGAGCAGGCCAAGAGCAGCACTACTGTTGAAAGGTTGGGAGGTGAAAGAACTCTCAAAAAGGCAGAGAGGGTGGAGGGAGAAGTTAGGAATTAGGAGAGGATAGAGAACAGACATTTTCAGGGAGCATTCGAAAATGTTCAGTACAACACCAACAACAAAAATAAAATAAGGATTGAAAAAAGGTCCACCGAGAGAAAAGAACACTTTTTGCACTGCTGGAGATATTGTTAACTAATACAATATCTATGGAAAGAAGTATTAAGAATTCTCAAAGGACTAAAGTAGACCTTTCAGTTGACCCCGAAATCCCATTGTTAAGTATCTACCCAGAAGAAAAAAATTTCTTACCACAAGGACATTTGCACTAGAATGTTTATTGCGGCTTAATCACAATTGCCAAGATGTGGAAGCAACCCAAGTGCCCATCAACTCATGATTGGATTAACATTATGGTACATGTATACTGTGGAGTACTATTCAGCCATACAAAGAGTGGAAACTTTACATCTTTTATGTTTACCTGGATGGTTGAAACACATTCTTCTCAGTAATGTATCACAAGAATGGAAAAGGAAGTATCTAATGTACTCAATACTAATATGAAACCAATATATAAACAAATACACACTCACACAAAAGAAAAGCACAAGTATATTCAAGTTGGGGAGAGAGGAAGAGGGAAGGAAAAGGAAAAATAGGAGGGGACGTTGACGGGTTATCACCTAATGTACACAATGTAAGGATATACAGCACATCCTGTGGGTGAAGAACTCAACTGCAACTTGAACTTTACCTTAGAAATGAAAACAGTGTAACCTAAACATTTTTGCCCTCATATTAATCTGAAATTTAAAAAAAGAAAAATATCCACTGGATAGGGTAGCATGGAGTTGACTTTTGCCAGAGTGATTGCTTGGGAGAGCTAAGACCTGCATCCAGATGCAGTGGTTTGCAGCGTGAATGGCAACTAAAGAAGCAGAGAGAGCCAGAGCCTTTGTTTACGGTCGGTAGGGAAGAGAATCCAACATTCTTTTTGAGTACACGGCTTGGCACATTGAGTGGAGAATTATTTGAGGACACTGGGCAAATGGAGGAAGACTTCAGAAAGGTAATGCGTGTATGATTCTGGATGGCAGCCATGTGTCTGCTCCTAAATTACCGCAGCAAGGCAACGTCACTTGTCCTTAACTATGCATAGTAAGTGTGTCATCTTTTCTAAATAGCATCAAGGCCTTCGAAAGTTACCAAAACTATGACCCTGGATAATAATGACACCTTTTCAACTTAGTAGACTATTGATGAAAATAAGCATTAGTCCAGAAAAAAACATTTCAGTTCCGTCCCCCAGTCTTCATTTCATCTGCCAAGCTTGTTACTCTCTGACCAACCTGATTTTCCCACAATTCATCCTTCTCTCTTCCATGTCACTTTAATGTTGTAGGTATCACCTTTATGTCCTCTACCTCCAAAGCAATCAATCACTTTCCTCGTGCATTCCAAAGTAAAGGAGAGACCCATTTCATCTACAAATAAGTGACTAAAACATAATGGTTACCCTTCACTCCCATGGCTCTTAAAAGAAAGCAATTGAGGATGGCACCTGTGGCTCAAAGGAGTAGAGTGCCGGGCCCATATACGAGAGATCGTGGGTTCAAACCTGGCCCTAGCCAAAAAAAAAAAAAAAAGAAAGAAAGAAAGCAATTGGTAGTTCATATATTTTTGGAGGCCTTCAAGAAGAGCTGACCTTTGACCTTACATACTGGACCTGTGGGGTACGTGGAACAGCTAAAGAGGATAACACTCCTTTAGACTAGTCATTGTATTTCTTTGTTCTCATTTGGCAAGACTCCAGGAGGACAACTGTTAAGAGTCCTTTTGGAACCAATCTGTAACCATATCCCATGAGATAATATCATTTGGCTTCAAGATGTTTCTATAATACTGTTTTCTTCTTCTTATTATTATTATTTTTTTAGCCATCTAACACATGCAGCAGATGTACTCTGAGGCAATTTACAAAATAGTCTATTGTACTTGCAAGATTCCCATGATTCTTGTGTCAATTCCCCGTCAGTGGTGGCCTGAACCGTCCTCTTCTCTGGAGGCATGCACAGCTATTACAGCTTTGTGAAAGACTGGTTGTGCTTGTAATGTTCACCCAGCAGCGTGCTGGTGCTTTTTATTCATCATATGCTCTGTGGGGCAGTAATGACTTTCCAGCAGGCATAAGTGATGGTTTGCGTTTGCATCTCAAAAGCATTAATCTTGTATGATATGATCCATACGCTTTGTACAGTGACTGGAACAATTAAACGTTCACAGACACCTTGAGGGCATTGCATTGGCTTATTTTGGCGTTCATATACTGCTTAGTGTTTTTTATTTGTAGCTACTTCATTCTTATGAACGTGTTTGCAAGCCTCACTTCTTTTGCTCCTGTTGTAAACCCACCCTCACCCTCTTCCCCATACAAATTTCTATATGTAGAGTTTCTATAGAAACATACCATCTCTGACCACCTTCTAGGAAGTCACTTCTTACCATTTAATCTCTGTAACATTAAAAAATTTCTAACAGAGCCATCACACTGTGTGATTATCTGATTTTTTTTTCTTATTTATTAGGCTATTGTCTGTCTCCTTCACTTTAATATGAGTTCCATGAGGGCAAGAACATTTGTTTTTATGTTCTCAGTGATAATACCAATACTAGCGTTGCACTGACCCACACAGGCAGTTAACATAAACAGTAGAATGTCCACCTCCCTACCTTCACCACCTCCTTAAGTTGACCTAATTTCCATAGACTGGACATGCACCACATGTACTCAATGGAAGTTTCTCTGTTGACCACTTCCTCATGTTGACCAGTTTGTTATAGTGCCTTGGGTAGTCAACTTACAGGGGTTTGACTGTCTTTGATGATTGAATTATTGCTTTTCAAGTAGAATTGACTCCCTGCCTCCATGGTGCTTTGCATATTATATATACTTATATCATAATGTACTTTTTGCATAAACAGGTGTGGCATGCCCTCTCCCCTCAGTAAACTTGGAAGACTATGAACTTCTTGAAGAAAGGGACTCTGTCTTCTTCATCTTTGATTCCCTAGCACCCAGCATAAAGCCTGTTATTGGGGCAGTGCTCAATAAACATTTGCTGATTTACCTATAGGCTTCTCTGTGTTACATTTAACTGCATCAAATTTTATTGAACAAGATTTTGCTGCACCCATAGGTTGTGAAGTCCTCAGTTATAAATGTGTGCTAACTGGAAATAGCCACAGCCCCTCCATTTGATCCTTGAGGTATACGATGTAGAGACTGTTGAGGGGGTGCATATATATGAAATATATTGAAGATCCCTAATTTCTATTCTAAGAGATAAATCATAAATCTTTGAATTTATGGATGTTATCTTTTCAAGAAAATTGAATTCATTTTATACGACACTTATTTTTTTTCCTTTTATTAAGTCATATACACATAGATCATGAATACATTCATGCTTTTGTGGAGTACAATGTGTTTTTTTTTATACAATTTGGAATGGTTGCATCAAACTAATTAATATAGCTTTCACCTCATTTACTTAATTATTGTGTTACATTTAAAAAGAAATTGAGTACCATTCATGATTAGCACTTCTGACATGAAGGAATACACAAGACTAGTTGGTCTTTATCCCAGGTCGGTATGCGGGCCCTAAGTTTAGTAAAGAAAGATAGAAGATAGTGAGAAGTATGGAGAGCACTTGTAAACATCTCCAACTGGTATTTCTGAGCACGTGTTGGGAAGCTCTGTCAGAGAGTACATCTGCTCATATGCATGTGACCGAATAAAGGTATGCTTTAGGTATCGTGACTGGCATTGATTACCCATGCAACCCAAGGCCGGTGCCCCTGACCCTCTAGCAGCAGCAAAGGACAGAAAGGCCCCATTCCTGTAAACTGAGGCACCTCACAAGTAGCAAGGAGAGTGGGCTCTGCTTTCCCGCATGGTAGGATTTCTGCTGCATATCATGCCAACAGGAAAGATGGGAGTCACGAACCCTTGGCTTTTTGGGAGGTTTCTCACTGAGACGTCTTCAAACAGGCAGTTCTAGGTCTTCTTGCAGAGAACACAAATTCTTTTCAACTACAAAGTCTGTATATTTTAATCTAATAATTTTGTTTCCTAGTAGCTGTACTCTAATTTTAAGAAGTAACCACAGAAATAATTTGAGGTCATCTCTGTCTCATGTGTTCATAAAAGAAAACCATTATGGAATCGTCTTAATGATTTTAAAGTTCATGTATAGAATAATAGTCTTCTGGGCCAAATTAAATTCTCTTCTCAAAACGTGAGCCAACAATATGATCTTTTAAAAGCAAGCTTGCACCCGCAAATCACCTAAGCTTTAAGACTCACGACCACTCAAATTTCACTACTGTTTTCTTCTGCTAACAGCATCCAGAACTCTTTAAAATCCCTATTGCTCTCACTCAAATCTATTATAAAAATTTTAATTTACTCCATCCCTGACTACGTTCAATAAGTGCTGTTTCAGACAGGAAATGAAACTATTATGGCGATGAACTCCCTTCTCCGTGTTATTAAAGGATTCTGTTCTATCCTGCTGATTCTTTTCAAGTTATTATAATGCATAAAGCAACCAATACAGGGGCTTCAGTATAATGGGGGAGAGAAGGGTAGAAAACAACCCGCATAATAACAGCTGACTTTTAATGAGAATTTTTTAGGGCTTTGACTAAGCAGATCCAAAATGATTTATCTTACAATGGTAGCAAAAGCAAATTACTCACAAGATTATACAGTTAAGGGCTGTCACAATATTCCCAGGACTATAACACTGCCTCTCATAGACATTTTAGAGTCAACTTTATAACTTTTACTATTAATTGCTAAGGAACAAATTATAATTGCAGCTCAGACTCTTTACTGTGTTAGCCTGTTAATGGCCCAGAGTAGCATTTTTTTCCTTCAGATGATTAAATGATCAACCAAGTAATTGTTTTAAATATAATTGACAATGAAAGCGTTTTTGGAAGGCAAAGCATTTTGACTGTATGATTTTTATTTCGGGGGCAGGGTAGTTAAAGTCATGATTTTATTGACATCGCCCTGTTGAAATGGTGTGAAATTTTGACAAACATTTAATGGCTTCCTTTTCAGGCAGTTGGTTATTAATAGGAAATAAGTTCTACTGGTTTTGTGAATTCTTATGTTAGATGGAAAAAGACCAGAAAGAAGAGTAGAAACTTCGAAGTGAGACTGAGTTTGTGTACAGTAGTCTGTCACTTACTAGATGTGGCGATCTTTGGGCAAGTCTTTTCATTTTCTCAAAATCTCAGCATGTCCTTCTGAAAAAGGGAGGTAACAGTCCATACCTTTCAATGGCACACAAGCAATAAACAAGAGAATGCACTGGAAGTATCTAGAAGCCACACAATAAGGTGTAGTTGTTAGTTACATCGTTGTTAACACCTAAAATTGGAGGGAACATTCTTCAGATGTTCTTAAAGTCTCTCATAAAAATAAATGGCAAATCAGATAGTGTAACAATATATTATTTCATATTAGGACAATAATAACTCTTAGTAAGTTGTACCAAAGTCAGACAGCAACATGAAAAACTCGTTAAATTATTCATTTACTTGAAGAACTGAACATTATTATTTTAAGGTTAAATACTCATTGATAAAAGTAGGAGGAAGTCATAATCCCTCCAACATGCAACTAAACAGAAAATGTTAACACATATATCTGATTCCTACCCCAAACCAACAGGTGCTACATATGAGAATAAGATAAAACTAATTGCCCTACAAATCTACATTGGGAGGGCCAAATGTTGGTACAGAATGGTTCTAAATATTTTCAACTTAGCTGAGCTAAGCCCCATAGTTTTTTACTATTAATGTCTTTTCTGGTATCAGATATTTAGTGCATGACTGCATGGATAAGAGATCTACTCTGTGAAGTAGATCCCTGCTCTCCTGCCCCAATCCCCAAAAAACACATTTGTAATCTCCAAAGGGTTCTGGATTCTCCAATGCTCAATATGACCATGTTCTCTTTCATACATTTTATATTTGGCTTCTGTATAAGACTAAAGGACTCTATTTTTTTCTTAAAGTATTTTCTCCAGAAAATAATCTGGGAATTAAACTTCCCTTAAAGACAATAGAAATTCTGGCAATCATGTCTCTCACTGAGTTCCTCCATAGGGGCCAGGTTCTTCCACCACTCTGATCTCATATGTAATACCCAGCCTATTTCACTTGTTAAATGCTTGTTTCTCCCTAAAGGCAAGTGAGTTTATGGTCCCCCATACATACTAATGCCCTTAAAATTTCATAGTCAACATGGCTGCAAAGAATGCCACTTTCATATCTATACGTTTTTATTCCTTGAGAGGGAAAGTTATGATCTTATTTGTCATAAGAGTTAAATAATTCCGAAAGTCCCTACATCATAGATTTTAGAGTGTAAATTATTCTCTCGCTATAACTTTCTCACAATTCCAAGCCCACATGAAGTCAAATATTTTGATCTGTATCTAAAACATCAAATGAGCATATGACATTTTGTTAGGAACTCTGGGAAAGCAAGAGGCCAATTAGATATGGTCCTGCCAAATCTCAAATGAGTAGGAATGGGAGAAATAAAAAGAAATACACATACCGTGCTTAGCTTCAGATGAAAAGGAAAGAAGCCAACATGCCACAGTGCATCTACCAGAACCTAAACAAGGAGTAAGGGTGCTTTTTATTTTGAGACAGAGTCTCACTATGTTGCTCTTAGTAGAATGCTGTGACATCACAGCTCACAGCAACCTTAAACTCTTGGGCTTAAGCGATTCACTTGTCTCAGCCTCCCAAGTAGCTGGGACTACAGGCGCCTGTACCACACCCAGCTATTTTTTGTTACAGTTGTCATTGTCATTTAGCTGCGCCAGGCTGGGCTCGAACCACCAGCCTCATTGTATGTGGCTGGCGCTGTAACCACTGTGCTACAGGCGCTGAGCCAGAATAAAGGTGCTTTTAATCTTAATTCCAGCAACCTCAAACTTGCTGACTTCCGTAAATATCATTTATATGTTTGTACTTCTGTCTCCTTCATTTCTCCTTTCGAGACTGTGGAAAATACTCTGCCATCTTCTGTTTCCCATCTTTAACAAATCCAATATAAAACACTTTACAAGTAAAAAAAAAAAAGGGGAAAGGAGCAAGAATGAATATGATACTGTGAATCAGATCTAAACTCAGAATAGTTTAGAAAGTAAACTGTTTAGATAGTAAATGGCAGACAGTAGACTAACAATCCGTGTGAGGGAGGGAGATACCTCAGAACACTGTACTAATTACCTTTTTAGTCTGTCTTCCACGGAGCATCTTTTTATACTGAGGCTTTCCTAGTGGCCACAAAGACTTGAAAATGTAGACCCATAGTGTTGTTGAAACCATAAGAAGGTTTTGGTCTATATCCAGTTGCTCATGACACAAAGATCTAATTAATGAAGCAAGAAGGATTGCCAAGGATTCTTGTCAGGAGAAAGAAAAAAGCTGCCTCAAATCTGTCTCGCCTATTAAGGGAGGTCATGGGCTGTTTAAAGAGGCGCCAGGTGCCTGGGCGGAGGTCATGGTGTAACTAGCTACTGCTCCATGCACTGGGGCGAGTCAAGGGCACCTGCACCAGGCAGCTCATAGGGGATGGTGATTCTTGGCATCAGGAATCTTCTCAGGGGCCTTTAGAATCTCAATGCCTTTGTCGTGCAGAAAATCTACCCCTTCTAGGAAACAACTCAAAAAGTTTCAGTAGTTAGTTAAAAGAGGAGATTATGAAAAAACATACAGGGATTCTCAAAGCCAGTTATCACTCTCCCCTTCTTTTTAGTTCATCCCTAAATCTTGGAGATTCAGGATGTCTATTTGTCTGGCTGCTTCCTGCTGAACTGTGACATAGTTGTCGTATGAGGAAGAAGAAAAGTGCCGGGCCTGTAACCAAAACCTTTTAATACATACTGTTGAATTGCCACCCTCCCCCCGCCAAGGTAGCAAAGTAGATGGGAAGAAGTGCCCATCCCTGTCTGGCATCATTCCAAGGAAAATATTGGCCCCAAATATTCCCCTGATGGAATCTCCATCCTAAAGTTTTCCTAGTTATTCGTAAAGTTTTAGGTAGCTAATCCATCAAGGAGACAGGTTAGCGCAAGACGTACTAGCTTGAGTGATCCTAACTAAAGAATTGTCTTGCCAGGTGAACAAACACCTCCAAGGTTTATTTCCAGACATCCCAGAGAGAAAGGCTCGTGTCTCAATTGCCTTTCTGTCCAGTAGCCACAGCACGCCCAGCTTTGCATGTCCCCGTTCCATAATGCTGCTTCCATCCATAAAGAGCTCCACATCCAGGTCTGACGGGGCCTGATCAGTCAAATCCTGGAGACTAGAATACACTTGATCAAATAATCTGAATGTAATCCTAGAATGGGGAACAAGAGTCTTCCTTTAGACAGCAAGGTGTCTGAACTAAAAGACAATACCAGCTTCAGAGTTAAATTAGGATTATCTAACAAAGTAGTCCAATATTTACCCATCTGGTCACTCTCTGGTTACTAACGGCCTTCCTTTTATTCCAATGGGGTAAAACATAACGCTTGGTGTGAAGCGTCACCAGTTGCCCAGGGCGAACTTTTCAGCTTCCTGTAAAATACCATATGTAGCAGCTATTACTCTCAGATAAGTGGGCCGTCCCTTTGTTACCACCTCCAACTGTTCAAAGAAATAAGGTATAGGCTGCTTGTGATCCCCAAAGTTTGTGTCAGTGCTCTGAGTCCAATTCCTTTCCTTTCTTGAATGAACAGATCAAAAGGCTTATATAAGTCCAGGGGGCCCAGGGGGCTGGAGGAGCAGTCATCAATTTTTAATAGTCAAGAAAGCCCTGTGGCATTCTCCAGTTCAAGTAGGGGTTTTTTTGTTTGTTTTTGTTTTTCTTTTTTGCTTCCCCTTTTAAGGCTCTGTCCAAGGGTTTTGCCATTAGCCTGAAGTTAAGCATCTAAGTTTGGCAAAACCCAGCCATACCCAAACATCACGATGTGACTGCTTGTGGATAGTAGGGACCGTCAATCTATTTGTAGCCACTCTCCAATCTGCAAGGAGGTTCTAAGTTCCAAGAGATAATTCAAACCCCAAGTATTTGATGGTCAGGAGCAAGCTTTGAACATTTTAGAAATGCTTTACATCCTTTGTTAGCCAGTAAATTTAATACAATTACACTATGTTGCCTTGATTCAGCTCCAGTCTCATTGGCTGTCAGGGCATGGTCTACAAACTGTAAAATCATTTCCTTGCCTAAAGTTATTTCCCTTAAACCCCTGGCTAGAATTTTTTGAAGATTGTTGGGGCTTCCCACTCCAAACCAAATAGTACTTGGGATTCAAGGGCAAGAGGAATGTAAAAACAAACAAACAAACAAAAAATCTTTTAAATCTATTACTGAAAATCAGGCAAAATTTCCAGGTAAGAATATCCTCCACTATTTGGTTCATTGCCCTCAGATCTTGAATAACCTGATAGTCTCGGGTTCCAGGAGTGGGGATATGAGGAGGCCTGTCTGACCTCCCTTCCCTTCATGGCCAGGAATGTATTTTTAAGGTTTTTTCCCTCAGGATCCCCTTGGCCAAGAAGGGGTCAGTTCAGTCAGTGGTGGAGGTATCTGACATTTTATTTTAGTTCACATTTCTCCCCTTTTGGCCAAAATTACCCAGAGGCAGTATCAGTGGCCAAACTTTTAGTTTGCCCCATCATTGCTAGGGTGGTGTGGCTATCGGCCCCATTCTGTCTTGTCTCTGGGTGGGACCCTATGGCCAGAGGACTTAAAGTTAAAAAACTTACAGCCAAGTCAGCATTCAAGGTCAGATGGAATGGTGGCGGTCAGGCATTTAACAAACTTTACACCTTTTAAACAACATCAGACCCAAAAAACTCCACATTAAAAGCAAGGTTATAAAATTAATTTATCTATTGGCTTTGAGCTACTGTCAAACTTGTAGGAATTCACTGTACAAAACCTAAGCCTTTGTTAAAAACCATTTGAACCATGGATTTAGAGACTCTGGTATCAAAATGACCGAGCAATACTCTAAAAAAGTTGTTAAGTCCTGCCTCATTCAACAATGGCAGGAAAACGAAAGCTTACAAGTGGGTAAACGTTCAAATTATGCAGACTTTGTGGATATTTGTCAAGTATGTTAAAAGGCTCAAAACATTTGGTGAATTCAGAATCCCAGTATTATAAAATAATAGAAATTCACGTTCCTCAGGAATGATAATGGCAATACAGCAAAAATAGCTTAACTTTTTAATGCTCAGTTTTCCCAAGTCATCAAAAAACCTGATAAGGACAACATAGGAATTATCTTTTTTTTGAGACGGAGCCTCAAGCTATCCCCCTGGGTAGAGTGTCATGGCATCACAGCACACAGCAACCGCCAACTCCTGGGCTCAAGCGAGTCTCCTGCCTCTGTCTCCCAAGTAGCTGGGACCACAGGCACCCGCCACAACGCCCGGCCACTTTTTGGTTGCAGCCATCATTGTTGTTTTTTTTGGCGGGCCCGAGCTGGGGATTTGAACCCACCACCTTAGGTGTACAGGGTTGGCGCCTTAGCTGATTGAGCCACAGGCGCCGAGCCAGGCTAAATTTTTTAAATCACTAACCTATACATAAAGAAAAAAACACCAAAACTTCCCAAAGATTTCCAAAAGAATTCACTTCTTAGGCTGCATACTTTCTTTCATATGCTGCTGATTAAATGACGAGGACACATTTTAGTAAATACAAGAAAACTGAAAGAGGAATTATTTCCAGTGAGAGGGCAAGTCTGGAAATGTGGTGAACAGCTATACATTTTTAGGAATCTGAACCTTTGAGGACTGTTTACTATTAACTAGACTGTGGTTCTTTCAGTGTTTTCTATTAAAGGCCAATGTTTTCAAATTCCCTGCAATGACATACTAGTACAGGAAAGAAAAAGTGCAATAGCAAGCTAAGTTCTGCTAAATTGCATAACTGCCTTGCATTTACTTTCTATTGTTAAAACAAATTGGAACCAACATGCTCACTTCTATTTTCCCCCCATGCTTATTATAAAATCCACTTTAAATTATAAATCCACTTAGTTTGAAGAGGCCTTCTTTTAAATGATCACTGGATTCTATGAACTAAGGAACGTAGAATCAGATGACCACTCAAAACAGGACAAAATTCACAAATTTTTAACTTTTTTAAATATATAAAACTAGCACTCACTCACAAGACCCTACTAACCAAGTAAAAACAAACAACATAATTTGTTTCTAGGACTATTCACTGGTACCATCATTATATACAAAAAAAGTGAATCTATTGGTATTTTAAGTGGGGGCAGGAGGGCAGAAATTACCATGCCTGGCAAATACTGGAATTTAATCTGTTCAATTACATGAAATATCAATAAATATTAAATTAGTGTTAATCCTCCGAAAGAATATAATTGAAAGCAAAAACAGCATATGCTACACTGAACCTTCAACAATATCTGTAGATGTGAAACATCTTTCCCAGGGACAGAGGAAAACTTCTTTGACAAAATCAGACTCTCTTTCAAAAATTATGAAAAATCCAAAATATGCTTTTATAAAGGCAAAAGTTCAATTTATGTAAACATTCTAAAATGTCTCTAGTTAAAATTAAAAGCTCCATTTTTAAAATCATGTCTACCTACAGTTAAAGAAAAGGAAAAATTCTGGTCAAAAGTAAATAAAAGAAAAATTTTTCCGAAAAACAAGTTAAAAGATTAAAAAAAAATACAGAATCTCCGCTTTCGAATATGACAAATAGAGAACAAAGAAAAATCAGCAATGTGGTCATTACTGTACTCTTAAATAACTTATATTCTGAAGATTTACCAAGGAAATCACTAAACATTTTTCACTTCCCCTTATAGTAAATCTCTTTTTAAAGGAATTTCTATATTTGATTCACTAAAACTAAATAATGCATTAACATTCCAGTGAATACTACCTAAGAAACACTGAGTATGACCTTCCAGAACTGACATTTTCTTACACTTGATACCTATACAACTAAGACACAATAGTGAACAGTCAAGCTTTTATACATTACTTACAAAGTTCACAGAGCGCCATCTGGTGGTTAAGATGATACATTAAGTTTTTCCTAAATAAGGAAACCCTCTTAGAAAATAGAGGACCACTGAAGGAAAAGCCAATTTTCTCTTTTTTGGCATTTATCTCCCCTTAATCATCTGGTCTTAAAAACTTACTTCCCCACTCAACTTCCAAACACTTCTAAAGTCTCCCAAATGCCACAGTTGCCCTCATTCCCTGACATATGCCCTTCAGAGATAAACCACCTTTGCTTCTCTATTTTAACCCCATTCTTTGACTTTTAAGCTTTTCCCCTGATTCCCTTAAATATAGTCCTCTTTAGTTGAGAGCTTTCTAGTCACTTCCTCTCAAAAATAAAAATAATATCTATGGCTCGGCGCCTGTGGCTCAGGTGGCTAAGGCGCCAGCCACATACACCTAAGGTGGCAGGTTCGAATCCAGCCCGGGCCCGCCAAACAACAATGACAGCTGCAACCAAAAAATAGCCAGGCGTTGTGGCGGGCACCTGTGGTCCCAGCTACTTGGGAGGCAGAGGCAGGAGACTCGCCTGAGCCCAGGAGTTGGAGGTTGCTGTGAGCTGTGATGCCATGGCACTCTACCCAGGCTGATGGCTTGAGGCTCTGTCTCAAAAAAAAAAAATAATAATAATAATAATAATATCTATAATTTAGTGATGCACCAAGCATTGTACAATACTAAGCACTTATGTGAATAAACAGAATCTTCACAATATTCTGTAAAATAGGCATTATTCTTTTACTCTAAGGTGACTGGATTTTAACACTGGTAAAATGGGACACCATTGGGGGGGGGGAGGATATGTTCTTAGTTAAAAATTTGGTCTATATGGAGCAACAAAAATTTTCATAGAACGCAAAAATAGTATTGTAATATATATTTTTAAATTTCAACATAAGTACAATTTACAAATATAATACATTTTTAAAAATTATGTATAGGGCGGTGCCTATGGCTCAAAGGAGTAGGGTGCTGGTCCACCTGGGCGACCTTGCCCAGGAGGGGAGTAGGGAGTTTACATTAGCCTTTTCATTCCCAAATGGAGTTACATTAACCTTTCTAGCAGCTGTATATTCCATTCCGTTGTTCCGCTGTTCCCTAGCATGTCGTACATTCTTTCCAAAAATCGGGACTTTTTTAAAACGCCATGGGACGCAGGACAAATTATTCAAAAGTGGGACATCTGGTCACCTTATTTTACTCGTTTGACAGCCACGGAAACTGAAAGCTTATACGGGTAAATTTAAGGCCTTGGCAAATAAATCCAACTCAAGAGCCCACCTTATAAAACCATTATTCAATATTGCTCCTTTCCAAATGTTGATCAAGAATTATAACTTAGCAAAAAATTATTTGCATGGTAGAAGTTGGCTATCTTTTTCAGGTGCCTAAAACATATAAAGGCACTTTTTAAAAAAGAAGATTAACCTTGTGAACAAATATTAATCTATATACAATGTTAGTACCTGATTAAAATCAAACACCAATTGTTTAAAGTAATAAAGTATGCCAGTATCTTGGCTCGGTGCCTGTGGCTCAGGCTGCTAGGGCGCCAGCCACATACACCCAGGGTGGCGGGTTCGAGTCCCCGGCCCGGGCCCGCCAAACAACAATGGCTGCAACCAAAAAAATGGCCAGGCGTTGTGGCGGGCACCTGTGGTCCCAGCTACTTGGGAGGCTGAGGCAGGAGACTCGCTTGAGCCCAGGAGTTGGAGGTTGCTGTGAGCTGTGATGCCATGGCATTCTACCCAGGGAGATAGCTTGAGGCTCCATCTCAAAAAAAAAAAAAAATAAAGTATGCCAGTATCTTAAAGTGAAAAGCTTAAGAAATTTCAAAACAGAAATAAACCAGGAAGCACTGGTCAACAATGAACATCAGCTGATCACATGTACACACCTAACATTCAGGGCTGTTATGATCTGGCCTTTGCTACTAACTCAAGAGCCAGGGCAGTCTTCTGCCAAGTTAATTTCCCCACAGCGCAGGTTCCCTCTCCCTCCCTATCTCTGCACCTTCTGCTTCCTCAACCTGGAATGTTCTGTCCTAACTTGTAGGAAACTTTCCCAGAATTATTTCTTTCCCTTACCCCAAACAGAATACTTTCTCCACATGGCAACTGGGACATTACCTTAGCCTATACAATTAATATATTTGATTAAAATGCATTTGTTTATATTTGGTTCCATAGAAAAAAGCAACTTGAGGCCAGTACTTTATGGATGCTGTGTCTTTAGCACTTAGAATGGTGCTTCACACATAGTACTCAGTAGCACTTGAGTGTTGTTATTGTACAAAGTTGTCACACCATTTGTGTTCTGTAAACTTATTATAGGATAAGTAACATTCCAAGTCA
The DNA here is from genome assembly GCA_963574575.1 of Galagoides demidoff. Lineage (NCBI taxonomy): Eukaryota > Metazoa > Chordata > Mammalia > Primates > Galagidae > Galagoides > Galagoides demidoff. The sequence goes on along the minus strand of CAUYQV010075302.1, from coordinate 6,518 downwards.
GAAAGTAATGCAGAAATCCTCTAAAAATAGTATAAGCAATATCTAAAAGGGATGACTGACAGCAGGATTCAATAAGAGTAAGAGTCCCTTAGTTTCCTGTTTCCTGAATTATCGTCAACCCACTGATCTACCTAAAGCTTAATTCTCATACTACTCTAGGCATTTAAAAAAAAAAAAAAAGAATTTACTTTCTATTTTATGAGAAACAAAAGAATAAAATTAAAATACAGGGTAGCCATAAAGTTTGTATGCAACTATTTAAATTGCACATGAACTTTATGGCCACCTTCTACAGAATAAAAAATATATATCGACAAGTTTAAAATGTACTCTTACCTAAAGCATTACCACATAACTCTTGGTTGGCATAACTTACCGATCAAAGGCCCAAACCCTTTCTTTTCTTGAATTCTATTAATAGAAGACTGATACTAAATATTTGTTTTTTCATCTCTGAGTAATTTTTTCCTGTAGTCCCAATATGACTTCTTCCCCCCAGGCATGGTTGATGCAGGAGTTTCAGTTACTTAGAATTCCAAGGGAGTTAATGAGATGACAGACTGGGGAAAGCCCCTGACTTCTACATAAATAAGAGGTAGTCTAGGCACAGGGACACGTTGCTTTTCCTCTTCACACTGTATTCTATAGTACGTAATATTCAAGTAAGCTAATATGCCAAGGATACACATGCAAGTTGAGATGAAAATATCACTGTAAATATAAGTATTACTCAAATTACTAATTTGTTAACACTGAAAATTAATGTAAATTATCAAAGGAAAAGTACTGTTTCTTTTTTTTTTTTTTGAAGTTTTTCGCTGGGGCTGGGTTTGAACCTACCACCTCTGGTATATGGTGCCAGCGCCCTACTCCTTTGAGCCACAGGTGCCACCCTACTGTTTCTCTTTTAATTAGAAGAAAGTCACTCCTCACTATCATTGGAGTTTAAAAAAGAAAAAAGAAAAGTTAAAAGGAAGAAGAAAGTCACCAACTTATATAAGACAGGTCTATCCTGCAGGGCTACCATTGCCTGAGTTAATACTGGAGATATATCACATGATTCTTGTGTCAATGTTCTGCATTCACCTGAAAAACAGTTAACATTATAATTTCATTCAGTTAAAATTAGTTCTTTATTATGTCCATTGCATACCCAAAGTCTAAATTCTATAGCAAACATGCCAGGAAAAAAACGGTTATAAAAACCTAGAAAATATGCCAGTCAAATTTAATCCATGCTGTCAAACGAACTAAATATTTGAGCTTAAGTAGTTATATAACTTTAAGTGACCACATATGCTATCAGGTACACCTCAAGTCTGTATTTTATTATTACAAAAATTAAAATTCGAAGAAACCAATCAATGAACAAATATTTCCTGAATAACCACCATACATACAGCAGTGTAAGAGAGAAGGGGTGGAGTATTAAAAATATATTACTAGCTCCTTCCCTTAGGAATAATCTTTGGCAATGTGTTAAAAATGTTATTAATATGCATAACTGATATATGGTAATAAAATTATAATCTCAAAGTAGTTTGGATTTTAAACTCTGAAAAATATCTACACTCAACATTTTCTTAATTTTACCATTCTAATTTTATCCATAAAATGCTTATTAAGTGCGTACTATGTTCAAAAAATTTGGAACTTATTCATAAACAGCCATCCTTTTGGTATACAAAGACTTCACCCCACCCAGCAGTGTATCAGAGCATGCAGTGACTAAAGGGAAACATGAACAGATTTAGAGGGGTCTTAGAATGACTCCACAGTCACTATACAAGGGCTTCACCCCAAAAGCATATCAGGGCATGCACTGACTGAAGAGAAACACGGACAGCCTTTGGGGGGGGGGGTGTCCTTAAAATGACTCCGCAGTCCCTATACAAGGACTTCACCCCAGCAGTGTATCAGGGCATGCACTGACTGGAGAGAAACACTGACAGCCTCGGAGGGGTCCTAGGAGATAGACACCCATAGTCGGAACCACTGTTAGATGTGGTGAAAGCAAAAAATGATCTGGGGCAATGTCCTTGCCCTTGAGAAAGCAGAAATTCAACTGGACAGAAAAGGCACAGTGTGAAAAGTAATAACAATAGTGTGCCAGAGTGCTGAATAAATATTTCCAGTGATTAGTGTTGAGAGAGAGGAGGTCAGTGTGATTTCTGACGTCATGGGCAGCTCCAGGAAGATGTAGAACCTGAGCACAGCCATGACAGTTGAGATGAGATCTGAATACAAAGAGAGAAAGCCAAACAGCACTTTAGATGGGAGTAAACACCATAAACAACGAGAGGTAAGAACACAAACAGGCCTCAGAGATAAAGAGTAAATCACTCAGACCAGAGAATTTGGTTTTCACAGTACAGTAGAGGTGTAAGTAGTAACTGCATTTAATTCCAACTCTTTCCAACAGCCATTTGGTACCACCTATCACAATATCGTGCACTCGTGTGCCTCTGTTGCTTGTTTTAAACTATCTTCTCTGGTTTTAAGAGGCTGTTTTACAAACAGTGTATTGAAATACAAAACTAAAGCCAATAAAGCATATGTGGTAGGCAAAATAATGGCCCTCCAAATATGTCCATGCCCCAACCCCTGGAATCTGTGACCATGCTACCTTACTTGGCAAAAGGGACTTTGTACATGAAATTAAGGTGACAGATCTTAAAATAGGGAGATTTTTCCCGTGGTCCAAGGTAATCACATAGGCCTTAAAAATGGAAAAGGTTAGCAAAAGAGTTAATCGGAGATAGGAGACAGAAGAAGAGGAGGGAGAGATTCAAAGTGAGAGACTGAATTGACGCCCCATGGCTGGCTTTGAAGATAGAGGAAGGGGCCACAGGCCAAAGAACATAGGCAGCCTCTAGAGACTAGAAAAACCCTGAGTGGCAGTCAGCAAGAAAACAGACCTCGGTCCTACACAAGTGCAAGGACCTGAATTCTGCCAACCAACTGAATGAGCAAGGAATCAGACTATCCCTTAGCCTAGAGAAATGAACACGGCCCTGCCAACACTTTGATTTTAGCGCAGTGAGAACCGTGTCTTATTTCTGTCCCACAATGGCTCACAACTTTGTGTTGGTTTGAGCCATTAAGTTTGTGGTGATTTATTATAGTAATGGGAAAAAATTAACTTACCATTTATAATTTTACAGTTACGTAAATAACAAGACAGATCTAATTAACTTGATTAATACAGGGTAGAAATACTGTTGTAATCTCATCATTAATCAAGCATACTATTTAGCTGATAATAGGTGCTCATAATACAAAGATAGTATATTCAAAGTAAAGTTTGTTTTTCTTTTTAAAAATATTTTTCTTATAAAATGAAATATATCAAATAAAGACCAAATGAAATATTAAAAATGAAATGTGAATATTCATGAATCCAGAGAACATGAAAGAAACCACTTACTTTGAGCCCATCGATAAAGTCTTTCATAAGCTGTTTCTTGAAGCAAAGCCATCTGTTCCATAATTTCTAAACTTAAAAAAAAAAAATCAACATTTATTATAAGCTAAACTTTTAGTCAACAGCTACACCTAAACACCTAATTATTTTGTTTAATTATAGAATGATCTGGCTACAGTATATTAAATTTTCACCACATGATTTCTTAATAATTTTTTACAGTTAAATGTCTAATTTTAATACTATCAATTACTTATCAATAGCTGCTTTAGGCTAAACATGTCAGGATGTAACTTCCCCTTTTCCAAAGATAAATAAAGATTAAACTCCTATTTCACAAAATGTCACATAGTTTCAAATAGAATCTATTAATAAAATAGCTTTAAAAGTTTGGAAATGTAAGCAGCAATTAGTTCAATGAACTGTCACTCACCCAGCTGTTTGCTGATTTGTACGCAAGAGAACTTTGACATCGTTATGAATCTGTTTTACTCTTCCCAGTGCCTTGAAAAAATCCTTTAAAATTAAGAATGTGAAGTTATGTCCATGCTTTCTGGTAAAATTACATTACTTGAAATTGAAAGATCACTACAAAGGGAAAACAAATTCTTTCACCTATTCTAAGTAGCCTTCCCATATGGATCTCAACTTTCTCTAAGTTTTCATGGCAGGTCTAACAGATGCTTATTTACATTTTAAAACATGTATTAATTGGAGTCCTTCCATGTGCCAAATACAAATAGTGTGCTAGTTGGTAGGAATACAAAATTTATAATGATAAAAATCCCTGCCCTCAAAAAGTGAAAGGGAAATGCAAACCTAATGATTACAACACAAAGAAAAGTCCATATTACACATCTCTGATATAAACACAGCATTCTTAGGCTGAAGACGATGTTTTATGTATCTGTTAAACATTTGTTCTTGCCACCTCATTCTGGAGCAGAATGCCAAGTTGGACAAATAAAAGATGCTTATTAAATATATGGTTGACTGATGTCACACTGATTTTTTTTTCTTTTGAAAAATGGACCGGAACCTCAGTTTCCAGAATGCCACAAGTCGTGTTCCAACCATGAAAATAATGGGTGTGTTATTTTTCTTTGATTAACAAAACTACAAGGAAAAAACTCCTTCCCCAATACCGTTTAATATTTGCTGTCAAGTGAAGCAAAAGTGTCATGTCAAACATATCAAATGTGCTAAGTTCCTCAAACCACAAAGGCAGTACATACTAATAAGAAATGTCTTTAGCAATTCTCTCACCTCCCTACTCCCAAATGGCTGGTTCCATTCCAGCCAAGGTATTAAAAGTGGTATCTACTAAGAAATGCTCAGTGAGACTCTTCCCCCACCTCAATAACCCTCTGGCCCTCTGATCTCAGAATGAGAGCATAAGGCTAAAGTTTATATCTCCTCCAAGTTAGGAGACCACAAGATTCCCTTCTGGAAAAACTGAATGTCTTCAAAGAAAAAAACAACTTTTCCTTGTGATTTATCATTTTGAGAGGTTTTGTTCTTCTGTCAGTTTGGAAAAAGTGGCACAGCTTTAAAAATTAATCAGAAAAAAGGATAAGCAATTTCCAACTCCAGGAAAGGCAAGAAATTATAAAAGAAGAAATAGTTACTGTACTGTCATAATATAAAAAAAAAAAAAAGAAAATGTGACCTAACAGTACTACAAATTATGGAGGAGATAAAGAGAATGTGTATATTGTTTGTTTTAGGGGGAGGGAGGAAGGAGGCTAAGAGGCTAAATCCTATTTCATGATAGGAAATCAACAAAAAAGAGTTTAACATAGATAAGCAAAGCATATTTATTTTAACTAAAGATCTAGAATACGTAACTTATAAAAGCAGCAATTAACAAGATGGAAATGTCTGCCATAGGGCCCAGCTGTGAGGAGTAACGAAGAGGTCCATGCTTTCTTTATAAGCTTTGTGGTACACTCTGAGTTTTTTTTTTTAAAAAGGACATGTACTGATTTTGTATATGATTTGGAATGTCTACATCAAACTGGTTTGCCGTAATGTACACAGTTATGATCTAATTTTAAAAAAAAAGATAACAAGCTCTAGCAGCAGCCCTTGTACACACCATAATTTCCAAGTAGTACATGAAAAATATTTCTGGATAGCTGCAACAACTGTAATGTGATAGGAAAGTATCTACTATTTTATCAAGTACAAAAGAACAAATTCTGCTTCAGAGCTACCTTGGTTTGTTTTCTACCCTCGTAATTAGAGGAAAGTCTAATTTTTCAGTTACAGTGAACATAAAGATATTTTTTCACACCAAAAGAAAAGGACATATATTACTCTGAAAAAATAAAAGTTAAATAAAATATTTCTCTTAACTTCCAAATTTAAAAATACTTTCAGATAAAAACTTTTATAAATCGTAAAATAAAGCCTAAAAACACAATTTCTCTACTACCATCTGTAACTTTTACATTTTAAATGATTGTAACACAAAGCAGGAATACCTCAGTAATAGGTCCTTCTTTAGCACCTCGAAGAAGACCCATTTCATCAGACCTCAGCTGGAACTTGGATAAGAAGGCATCTGCAACTTGTGCTCTTATTTCTACTCTTTGGCTAGAAAGAAAAAAAAAAAAGCACTAAAGGAAAAGCGTGCTGTGCACTTGCACAGCTTTAAAACTAATTATATTTCAGACATAATTTTTTAAAACAAAGGTGTGACAGATTCCTAAGCCTTATTTCTATCTCAAATACTGGAAGCTCGTCAGGCAAGCAGGTGATACAATTAGCTAATATTTTCCACCTCAGATACTTGCACACGATAAAAGGAGTTAATCATTACAAGAAAGAAGAAATAAGTAAAAAACAGTCCATGCATTTCAAATTTTCAGTTATTTACAAGAACTTAAACTGTTTATTTACCTTTTTATGGGGGAGAAATATGAACCTATTTTCAACCTATTTTCTTTTCTTTTTTTTTTTTTGAGACGGAGCCTCAGCTATCCCCCTGGGTAGAGTGCCATGGCATCACAGCTCATAGCAACCTCCAACTCCTGGGCTCAAGCGAGTCTCCTGCCTCCACCTCCCAAGTAGCTGGGACCACAGGCACCCG